>OX438658.1:15704854-15929051 GCA_949316385.1 Globia sparganii
TTTTTTCAAATACTAGAGTAAAGGAGCATTTGAAAAATTTAAATAATGAAGAAAAAGTGTACTTACTTGGTAATTTATTATTTAAAATATAAAGTTAAGTTTTTTAACACAAGTCAAGATTGCACTTAATTCCAGCTTCATTCATTGATTTCAGGTGACTCAGGATATCCTCAAAGGTCTTATTTAATGACTCCCTTTAGTAATCCAGAAACTGGGATTCCAGAGAGCCATTATAACAATTTGCACAGCAGTGCAAGGAACAGTGTGGAGAGGACTATTGGAATACTGAAAGGGCGGTTCAGATGTCTATTGGTTCATAGGGTATTGCACTATGATCCTATTACAGTGGGTAAAATTGTGATAGCTTGCTGTATTTTACACAACATGTGTAATCGAGCTGGGCTACCAGCTCCTATGTTAGACCAATGTGACTTAGATGAAGAATCTAGGTTACTTGGAATCCTGACACACCAGGCTCCAACACATGATGACTTAGAGAGTGGGCAGATAAGTAGGCGCGATTTAGTTAATCAAGTATGGCGAGCACGTCATATCTAAAATGTATGCTTCCCTTCTTTCCATGATTACTTCTTTACTCTCTTTCCAAAACATGTTTAGATAGAATATACTCAGCATTATTGATTAGATACACTAAAATAGGAATTTAAATTTTTAATGAAAGTATAATTTGTGAATGTTAATGTAGATATATGTGCATAGAACCTGTATTAGCTTTAGATAAACAATAACAATTAAGTATGTCATAATATTTAAGGTGTGTATTATGTGTGGTGTTAAGGTTATCAAAAATTATCAGCCTTTATGTGCCTTTACCTTTCTCTATATTTTTTTTTTTTAAATGTGTATACAGCATGGGACATGAGAAATTAAATAGATATGTGCTTAATAATGTTTTCTTTTTTTTATTTACCATTAAAAACAATCAATCATTCAAATCAAAAGTCATTTATTGAATAATAATAATAATAATTCATTATTTCATTTATTTATTTTCTTGCCATTTGTGATTGCCTTTGAGAAGGCGGTGAGCGCTGGATCATACGGCGGCGTGCCGTCCGACGCCTACAAGGTGCTATGAACATGAACAAAAATGCAACACATTACTAAACAGAGGTAAAACAAATATAAAGGGGTATTATGTAAGTATAACAGCATCACATCACTCTCTTTCTGAAGGAATAGATATTACAATGTAGTATAATAGTAGATGTGGTGTTTTTAAACACATTGATTGAATAAGGGCTATTGTTGAAAAAACCTACAGAAAATCTCAAGAAATTGGCCCACCTGAGAATCAAAAGTGATATCTTTTTACTTCTATTGCAGAGAGAAACCTTTCCTCTAGTTCACCACCACCTGTTCGTTGCCTAGCCATCCGTATTTGACTAGCTTTTTTCCTTACTGCTGACTTCTTATCCTTCCAATACTAAAAAAAAAATATTCTATGTCTAAATATCTAGATTTCACATAATTATATCACAATAATATGTCCTATGTTATAATTTGAGCCAATGTACTTAGGTACCTACTAGATATTTAACTTTGTTCATAAGACACAGTCAAAGTGTGCATGCAAAGTAAGTGCAGTCAAAGTGTACAAGCTGACGAAGCACACCAGTAATGCAATACCTAATATGACATATTGTTAATAAACCTTTGACCATTGCTTCCAACTTTTAATGCAGCCACTTCCATCACTGTTTAGCTTGCCAGCTATTTCTTGCCATGCCGCTGTTGTGCGATCTCGGGCATGTAATGTCCGAGAATGCCCTGTGGCAAGCCAACGTCGCTCTTCCAAACTCTCTATTAACATCTCTACTTGCGCAAGGGATGGAATAGCACTTCTTGGCATGCTTAAAATACATAATAATATGTTACAACATTATAGTTAAAGGTACCTACATACAATAGTAATAATATCCATGGATTATCAGTGAAAACATAATAGTACTCACATGTCAGTAGGTAGGTACTTATATTTATCCTCAGTCACGGAACTACCTATTAATTAATTAGATGCACCCAAAAAATTAGAAATAGAAACTGAAACTATAGACTCCAAGTTGTTTTGACAGCATTGTATTTTGTTTATGTTGACTTTTTATTGCGTTGCTCGAAAAGAGCAAAGGAATCGCCATTCAGCCTAAAAACGTAATAAGAAATATGCAATAAACTCTTATAATTGTGATATTGGATAAAATTCACCTGTATTCCGTAAAATACTCAAAGATAGACCTTTAATATATATTTTAAACCCATAAAACTCTCAGTCGAGATTGATCGATTATAATTTATAGAATTTGTTTCAAGCCCTACGTTCGTCTATGAAACAGCGACGGGAGGTTACAGCCTTGGGTTCGTCGACGACCATAACGACGTTAGTGAATACGGTTTGAATCAGCGCTACACGCTCGGTCGATCTCAAGGCTGTCTCGTCGACGAGCTCGTCGCAGCTTACAGCCAAGAAATTGTCTTTTAGAGAATAGCACTGCAGGAAATACCCTAAGTGGTTTGATGATCATCAGTGAGTCAGTGAATCAGTGACGAAATGGGGGTATTTTAGATATCAATAAAATCTAAAGTATAAGAGCTATGCAATTGAAACTTTATAGGTTTAATAAGTCAACCACTGACATCATATCCCGAAAATTTTGTTTATCTGGTATAATCCAAACCCAAGTTAAGAAGGTTCAAAAATACGACAAAGTGCTTCGAGAAAAGGTAGGTAGTGCCCTTGCGCTTCGCTTGTCTCGTCTTGGGGGGGGGCACTCCCGTGCCCCCAGATGAAACTGGAATTACAAGAAATTCAAAACTACACCGATAATTGACAAAATAAAACAACAGAAATCGATAATAATATGCATTTATTGGAAGAACGGTTTTATTTTTAAAAATGTGTAATTTATTTCCATGCAATTTCTGTTAGTATCTTACATAAATGTATTTATTCTTTCTTGTGTAAAATATTCAAACGAAATGGTTAATTTGATTTTGGTTTAATCGATGCAAAATCGATTGGTTGTGCAAATCACACAATCACAACACTAGCATGTAAACAATACGTAATAAACAAAACCAAAATAAGGAATTATATCGTTCGAAAGATTATGAAAAGGTAATAATCTATGACCGAAGAGTAACAAACATGAATTGAGACTAGGAATGGGTATAAATACATATAGGAAACTTATACGCAGGAACTTATACGCATATACGCAATTACGCAGGGATATCAGAGGCGCTCTTTTAATGTATTTCGAGCCACAGCCCCTCACACAACACTTAGTCCCGTATTACAGAACGTCACTCAGTACTCAAGCATTACTTAAAACTAGTTTCAACCAATCAAATGGCTTGAATCTAGTTAAGTAATGCTTGAGTATTGAGTGACGTTCTGTAATACGGGCCTTAGACATTGTTGCCTTTAGCACACACAGCTTCAATCAAATTTACATCACTCAAAATGTCCTAAAAAACGAAAAAAAATTAATATCAGTCGTACGATAACGCCAAATGACACTTCTTGTACACTCAGAAGTACTCAGAGAATCATAAACTAAAATGGCGAACCGGCCGATGGGCTTGGCTTACGTGACGTCATATATCAGTATTGCAATTTTAGAAAACTGACAAGTTATGGTTGTCTCTTTTTACACTTTCAGAGTCACGTAGGTTAGAAAGAAACATGTATAGTATTTTTATTTCTGTATAGAATCGTATGATATTTCTATAATGTTTAATTTCTATAGATCAATAGGGCACTTCCTCTTTTCTTATTTATTCGTTGATACTATTGCCCTGTAGCATACTATCGATACTATTGATATGACGTCAACTATCGATAGACTGTCGATAGTTTAGCGATAGTCGACTATCGGTAGGCAACACTAGTGTCTTTGAATCAAACTGTGAATCTTATAAATCTTACAATCATCAAATTCATCAATAATAATGGCATTGGTTGGCCACCCAGCCAATATTATTGAGTTTATTGTGATATCCTGAAATGGTGTTGATACTATTTAATTTTTCTTCATGAGATTTGCGTTACACTGTATTGTTTCTACTGAATTAAACAAATACATAAGATCATTACACGATTATGGTAAGTATTTTAGGTTAGGACAAGAAATAATATTTATTTTACTGTCAAAGATTAATAAGGCTAAGGATTTATTCATATTTTGTAACTATCTTTTAAATGTAAAGAACTACATATTTAAAATGGTTTCTAGTTAGCTAGGTAGGAGCCCGTGGCTAAATATCAACATCCGCACAGGTCGATCGATCAGGTTAAGCTACGCTTGCCACTGTTGGTCTGTGGATGGGTGACCGCCTTTATATATTGAGTCCCCTCCGTGTCTCGGAAAGTACGTCCTTGCTGTCATTCGTGGATCTGTGGCAGTCGTTATGGGTAGCTAGAAGCCCGAAAGTCTGACAACCAGTCTGACCAAGTGGTATCATATTTCCTAGTAACTGGGGAGCTATTCTCTAAAGATACATCCTTGCGGGCAGCGCTGTCGCAGCCGTGAAACCCACCGCGACAGCACTGCGACAACGCTGCCCGCAAGGCTGTATCCATAGAGAATAGCATGGCTGGGCTGCATCCGTTAGACTGGAAGCCAACCTGAACATAGTTGGGAAAAGGCTATGCAGATGGTGATGGTTTCTAATTCTGCATTTTTTCAGTTTTTAATTGTTGAGTCTTGGGGCTGAGATGATACAGGCTAACAGTAACAGTTATTCTGAAATAAAATATTCCTTGATAAGCATTTGTATGTGCGTTTTAAATGGTTTTTAAAGAGAGTATTGTTATAATACAGGAACCGCCTAATTCAGGGACCAGTTCACCTGGTTTGATAGGCTCGGGGCCTCTCCTCCCTCCGACGATGCTTGGTGGCCTGCCTCCACCTATGCCTCCATCAGTTGGCATACCTCCATCAGTTGGCATGCCTCCTGTGCCTGGAATGCCACCGAACATGGCCGGCATGCCACCACCCATGGGTTTCCCGCCAATGATTCCACCATTTTCCATGCCACCACCAGGATTTCCTGCATTTAAACCTGTAAGTTTTCTTAGTAATTTTTTAACTGTTATGTTGGACTATGTGTCCATCACATTTTGTATGACCAACAACACATATTTGTAACTTTTGTTTTTTTTTTTGTTTTTTTCTTTTTTTTACTTTTTTTGATCTTGTATTTACTATACGTTTTTGCTTGTGAAGCAATAATATTGAATGTATCTTGACTTAAATTTTTTACTTGTATGGAATGAACAAAAATTCATTTTTATGTTTATTTATTTGAACAATATCTATCATAATGTTATGGAGTATTCGGGAATCTCTCCCCAAATGGAGACAAATGGGAATTTTCATGTCGTATGTCCCAAAACTTATAAATGGGGACAGATAGGAATTAAAAGTTTTATTTGTCCCTGAAATATTTTTTATTAAAATTTTATTCTGAAAACTGAGTACTATCGCTGTCAACTGTGACATGAACAGATTATCACTTGATTTTTTTTACAGGAATGAATAAAACAATACCTATTGATATTCAATCATTTTAATCAAGTCAGCAAATGTTACAGTCTTTTACAGTAGTTTTGTTGAGGGTTGTATCGTTATTATGTACCAACAACTTTTTGTTTTTAAAATCAGTCTTTCAGTTAATCATCATGTTCTATGTTATGGGATTGGTTTCCGCACTTAGTCCTTCAAATGGAACATTGTGCGTGGGCCATGGCGGCCGTCGGTGGTTATTCCAACCAGCCCACCTCCCTCCAGAAGCTGTTTAGGTCTCCTGGTCTATTGAGAACATCTGTTTACGATCTGAGTGTCCCGTGGGTTTCTGATCTAATCTGGGTGATGCCTGTGCACTCAAAGAGCACATGCGCAACGGTTTCTTCTGCCTCCATGCAAGCTCTGCACAGGGTACTGTCCATTATGCTTATAGTGTTAATCATTCAAACAAAGGAACTGTTTCTACTTTGTGAAAAAATTACTACTTTTTGATTTTGCATGCAGTGATTTCAAGAAATTACTATTTTGTAATTTTGTTGTCACAGAATACCTAATAGTACTTCGTAGGCGGCCCGTACACAGTCAATCTCGATCGCGATCCGCGATCAAAATCAATGATCGCGATCTACGATCCGTACATTCACGATTCGTACATTATCAATCTGGATCGCGATCATTGATTTTGACCGCGGATCGCGATCGAGATTGACTGTACGGGCCGCCGTACAGAATGGCCACTCCCCCGCTGACATCACATACCGCACCTCGCCCCGCACATCGCGGCATTCGTCACAGACAGACTCATTAGCGAGGGACGCTCATAAAGAACCGCAACAATTTTGCGATTTAAAAGTTTTATTTGAATTTTAATCACGATGGTTGGATATTGTGATGCTTTTTTTTGTGATGAATTTCTATTTACATAAATGTTTGTAAGATATCGCATTTTAATACCATGCGATTTAATAACCGATTCTAAATAGTTAAGTATGTCATTTAAACGAAAATATTTTAGTGTGCAATATTTAGTTAGGTACCTTATTTTGGCATTATTGATTGAATAGATAAACCTCTTTTAAACTGACTTTAAAAAAGGAGGAGGTTCTCCATTCGGTTGTATTTTTTAAGTTTGTTACCTCAGCACGCCGTCATTTGTAAACCGATTTGGAAAATTATTTTTTTATTTCAAAGAATATACTTCCAGATTGGTCCCATTGTGGTCAAAATCCAGTTCAGATGACGGGATCCTGGAGAAATCGAAGGAACTCTTCAAATATTATAGGCACATTGGCACACCTATAGCGATTCGGGTATTATTTATAGTAACTCGTGCATTTGCTATCGGAAAACAACATTAAGTGAAGTGGAACTGATGATGTAGACCACAGATGGCCACCGGGACTACTCCATAATAACTTATTATGGAGTAGAATTGCAACCTGTGAAATACTTATTATTAACTAGCTTCTGCCCGCGACTTCGTACGCGGATCCTGTTGATTATGCCAGCGACAACGGGGTCGTCAAAATCGAAGATCTGAAACGTCTGATGTCGAATTCTAAGAGCCCGGGGACGGGAAAACAACGGGATGCGCGAGACAATTCGAGACGTTCCAGATCTTTCATTTTTGTAAGTCGACAGAAAATTCCCATCAGACTAAACAACTTTTGCTAAGACGTCATTCCTATATATGTTGTAGTGTCGCCGGGCTTTGGAATTCCACAACAGGTGTTCCAGATCTTCATATTTATTCTCACAGCAGAAAATGCTCTTCACGTGGAATAATTTTTGCTATGGCACCATTTTTATATATATTTTTATAGATTCTAAGGCAGATTTAAAACTGTGTACGTAAGGATTTACTTCATGCAACATATTTTGAAGCAGTGAAATCAGACTATTTGTTCAAGTGCGGAAAGTTTTGGTTTCTAATATTTACCTGATCTTGATAATTGGATACGAAATATATTTGGAGAAACTTGGGGTCATTTTCAGACAATAATTAACCAATAAGGTGGTAAACTTGGCCTTGCACTTTGAATGTTGGCATAAATGGGCCTCCTGAAATCTGTTTCGCACCAAAAGATGTCATTTGAAAGGCATTGTATACGGATGTTGTCCAAGAAATGTTTTGACTGTGGATGGTCACCAATTAGCAGTGATCTTAATATTTCTGGAGGATTTTGTAATATTTCAATATGTACTTTTCCACCTGAGCAACACATACCGTTTGTTTCTTTTTGCCATTTAACAGCTTCACAAAAAGTACAATTTTGAACCATACCTCCGATGGCGGAATACGTGGCGTAGTCAATCAAGTCATTCATAAGAGTATACGTAAATGCACTCCGTTCCTTATCAACCCAAAGAAGGTTGCCACGTCTTACGGCTATATCTCTGTCGGATCGGATGTGTCTCTGTCTTGAGACACATCCGATTCTTCAGATGATATCGACATTCTGTTCAGAGAATTTCGAAGTCGATCAGAATTCAAACGTTCGTTGCGCTCTTCTTCTGTCTCTTCATGCCGTACTCCAACAATTCTTTCTCTCTCACTTTCTAACTGATTATGAATATTTTGTTGTGTGCGTGTTCGGGACAGTGTATGATAATCTCGATCACCGGTTACTCGCGCATCACGTTCATCACTCGTTTCAAAAGACCTGTTAGTAGATGTGCGAATACGCTGAGAACGCAGGCGTGCTTCGCGATCCGAAGAGGTTTCCACGGAGCGAGTTGCAGCCTGATGTTTTCGAACAGCATCAAGTCTCTCCTGACGCTCTTCGGTAGATTCTTGGGATCTTATGATCCTCAATCTTTCAGCTCCTTTGGAACATTGGGAAAGATTTGACCTCTTTCTTGGCATGGTTATAGTTTTATTGTGAATATACCTGATCAATTAAAATCTAAGTGACTGCTCCCCTGCGTTACCGGGTAGGCTACCGTGTCACGAAGATAAATGGCAAAGGAAATTAAACACTCAAATAACATAAGCCCGAAGGCATATTTATTGATAAAGTAAAAAAATAAATTGGAGTTTTGACCAGTAGAGTCAACTTTTCAATGATATACCATCGTCACCGAAAATCAGTCCTAAACTGTTACCGCCTTCACCGCGTGGAGGTACTCCCAGCTTATGTTATTTTATAATTATACAGTGAAATTAGTGATAGCTTTGATTTCCACATCAGATGTTTCTGATCTTCGATTTTTATAAGTCAACAGGAAATGCCCATCAGATCGAACAACTTTTGCTTAGACGTCATTCCTATATGTGTTTTGGTGTAGCTGGGCTCTCGGAGTTCCACAACAGGTGTTCCAGATCTTCGATTTTTATAAGTCAACAGAGAGTTCTCATCAGATTGAACAACTTTTGCTAAAACGTCATTCCTAAATGTGTTATGGTGTAGCTGGGCTCTTGGAGTTCCACAACAGGTGTTCCAGATCTTCGATTTTTATAAGTCAACAGAGAGTGCTCATCAGATTGAACAACTTTTGCTAAATCGTCATTCCTATATATGTTATGGTGTAGCTGGGCTCTTGGAGTTCCACATCAGGTGTTCCAGATCTTCAAATTTATTCTCTCAGCAGAAATTGCTCATCACGTGGAACAATTTTTGCTATGGTATCATTATTGTATCTCTTATACTTTAGCTGGCCTGTTGCGGTTCTGCATCAGGTGTTCCATTTTCCAAAATAAATTATAGCCTATATGTTGCTCAGACTTAAATCCTATACAACAAAAAAAAAACATTCAAATCCGTCCAGTAGTTCCGAAGATTAGCGTGTACAAACAAACAGACAAACAGACACATTTTTTTTTTTGGATTCGTGCTCTATTACTGTTTCTAAACCGGGGTCAAGTATTTTTTTTTTAATATATTCAATGTACAGACACAGTTTTTTTACTGTTTTATTATATGTATATAGATAAGTATTTCACAGGTTGCGGTTCGATTACCTACTTTAATATGGTTACTAAGCAATTTATGCTCGTCATAATGCGAATGGTGAAATGGAGCTGATGGTGGAGTACCAGGAGAACTCCTCAACAATTAACGTCCCTGCGTCGGGAAAAGCAATATTTTGTAAAAGGCGATGAGCAAGTTGACATTAGGCTATTTTAACTTAGATACATTATAAACAGACCCACTAAAAAGCGAGAAATAAAAACTTTTTAGCAAAAAAAAACGACTTCAAAAAAAAAAAACACTACAAAGTCAAAAATAACTTTAATTTCGAAAACCTTAATACAGATCCAAAGACACCGACTTCCGAAAGTCAGTGTCTTTGGATCTGTATTTTAGTTTATTGCCACCGACTTCCGAAATTAAAGTTATTGTTAAAAAGTTTTACATATTAACTATTATAATATTATTTTTATTTCATTACGAACCCGACTAACTAGATAAACAATCAAACGCCGCTCGTACAAGGTCACTTATTCTTTCTAGTCGCGTCGTCGTCGTTCCCGCCATTTTTTTCCGCTACGCACGAGGCACGACAGACAGCCAACCCTACTAGAGTTCACGCACACATTTACACGTGTACAAACGTCATTTGGTAATGTAGTAGTAGTAGGTAATTATTTTACGCGCGTTGTACGGAGTGTCCGGGGTGTGGTTTTGTATACTTTGTTTATAGAAATTTAAATAACAGCATACAAAATAAAAAAATTTAAATTTATTACATACTTACCTATTATATAATAAATGTTGTTGATTTCTATTGAAAAAGTATATTGTAGACATGTGTGATAGATAAGTAAAAACATGTAATCAAAGATTATTTTTATGATTATTGAAAAATATTTTTGATACAATAAATTCAATTTTGTATTTGTAGGTACTTTTATATGCACTCGTTGCAAGACATCGAGAGAGAAGTAGGTACAGAAGCCAGCACATCAAGCTACCCCAATCTGTCAGATTTTCCCAATTGAATATGAACCTTATACCTTTGTGTTAAAGTTGAAAATCTATCAAAGAAATTTGACAGATTGGGGTAGGTTGACCTGCTGGCGTCTGTACTATGTCAATTTTAAGTGCTGTGTCGTTTATTGATTTACGCAGTTTTAATATTGATAATAGAAAAAGTTCCTAAACCTTGCTTGAATGATTAATAATTAAAACACTCATTTTAATAACAAAAATTTCGTGTTACATATTAACGATACAACCCTCAACAAAACTAGGTACCTACTGTAAAAGATTTGTTGAATTTATTAAAATTATTGATTAATCAATGTCGTTTTATTCATTCCTATAGGTAACAAAATCAAGTTACAACACCGTTCTGTATCTATCGTTATGGGCTTTGTCTAAAATATTGACCTGCCGTTTTAATATATACCTAACTACAGGGTGGAAAAAAATCAATGGGCCCTGAAGGGAAACCACTTTAACCTCTCTGCTCGACTAGATCAAAGAGTAAAGTAAGACACAAATTAAGTAGTGGTAATACAGACAAAATTAATAATAAGAGTAAGTCAAAACGATATCATGTTGAATTTTGGATGCACAAAGTCAAATAGTGGTACCAGTGGTAGTTCACTGTTCGACATTGTGCATCCAAAATTCATCATGATATCGTTTTCGTTAGATATTTTTTCCATACAAATTTCGGTAGAGTATAGTAATACTCTCCCGAAATTTGTATGGAAAAAATATCTACTAGCACCTTAAATGTAGTACTTCATACGAAAAATACCTTTTAGAATGGGCGACTAGAATCAATTCTATTTTAATTTTTGACGTCAAAAGTGCCTATTTGAAATAAATGATTTGACTTTGACTTCATAGAATGTCTTTGGATGTTAGATTTAGGTATAAGAAAATTATAACACGTCTTATACTTGTTGAAAGTGAGCAGTTCTAGTAGGTAATGTTCATTAAAGCCCTTATGTACTAAATATGAACTGATTTCATCGATATCTTGTACAACAGAAGAGTGTAAGATCTAATGTTTCTTGGAGAAATTTTATCACTAACTGTATCAACCTGTATCAACTAATGAAATAAAACAGCGCGTGTTTATTTTTTTAACTTTTATCTGGTTCGATTCTCGGTTTAGGTAAGCTTGTCGAGAAACCTGTGAATGCAAATTTGTTTCGTTTAAAAAATAAAGGAATGTTCCCTTTAAGTAAAATAATCTATCTTATGGATTTAAAGTGGTTTCTCTTCAGGGCCCACTGATTTTTTCCATCCTGTATATTTTATATATACGGCACATCATTGTTATTTTGCTTTTTGTTTTATATAAATTTATCTATTTTTTCTTTTTGATATCTGATTGCCTATTGACATTTTTATGCATGACTGTTTTGCTATACATGTACCTACTTACTAATGATGTGTAAGAGCATGCAACAATTGCAGGATATGAGTGCTCCAGCTCCAGATGTGGCCCCAATGGCCAACCAAAGCAGTCCTTGGTCTGAACATAAAGCTCCAGATGGAAGAACATATTACTACAACTCTGTTAGTAAACAAAGTCTTTGGGAGAAACCCGATGATTTGAAAACTCCAGCAGAAGTAAGCATTATTCTATATTAAAAACGAAAAAAATGTTGGTGACTATTTTATATTACAAATGTAGTCAATGGTATGCATAGTTATTTATTAGCCAAACACTGCCATGAATTTTGCGTATTCATTTACTAGGCCATATGCAGAATGTCCGATTCGCAGAACGTCCATGTTATTGCTTTAAAATTTAAAATAATATAAGCAGTATTTATTCATAATTAGGTGCTATTATTGTTGTTTACTTTTATAACTTGTTATTTAGTTCCTACATTAAATAAATACAAATAATTAATTGTTACAAATACTTTTTCATTACTTGCATTTATAGTATTTACAGAATGTAATAACTACATAATAAAAAGAAACTATGTTTTTCAAATAGGACATTTTGCTGAACAGACATTCTGCGAGTTGGGTATTCTGCGTTAAGTAAGATGGTTTACAATATTAACCAAAACAATTTCACCAAGTCCTTAGATGAAAATGATGTATTCTTTTGTATCAACAGAAATTACTGTCTGCCTGTGTTTGGAAAGAATACACAACAGACGCTGGTCGCGTGTATTATCACAACATTGAAACAAAAGAATCTAGCTGGATTATACCAAAGGAGCTTCAGGAGATCAAAGACAAAATAGCTGCTGAAGAAGCTGCACAGTAAATCTTTTATAGTTGAGCGTTTTGAAATGAGTCGTCGGGCCATAAGTATATTTTGTCATCCTTCTCGCTCGCACGCGTTTGACTTACGGAGCGCGCTAGTGATGTAGCGATTGTTTTGTTTCTGATGTTTATGACCCGAAGACTCAGTTCAAAATGGTCCAACTATAGTTTTCCGTTTTCCGAAAATAATTATGGTATGGCTGAAATTCATGAAATCAACATGCATGTTCCATTGCTGGTGTCCTTCACCACACAATCCTCACCTTTGAAAACTTTATGAAAACCAATTTTGTGTACGCCAAAAAATAAATACGGTAGTCATAAATAGTCACCAAGGTCAAAAAAATTGTGAGATTATGATTCCGAAGTTATAGTTATAAGTTTGTGAGGATTGCGTGGTGAACGTCTCCACAAAATCCTAACCTCTAGTGCAACCAACCGGCTGGTAATATCAACATGGTTTCTATTTATTTAGGTAGTAAGTTTTGTTTACGTTTTTAATCCTTTTTTTATTGCTGGAGTATGTATAGTTTTTATTGAATTTGTTGGTATATTGGCGTGGCCAGCTGACATGGCAAATAATTTAATAATCTCCTGTGTCCTGTAATGACAATTACTTTGCATACCTAGTATTGTATTCAATCAAGTATGTATTTTCTAACTGAACAGACAGCTGTGCTGCTGGGGAGTTTGTTGCGCCACTTCTCCCCAGCGAAAGCACTAGGAATTGGGGAAGGGACTGTCTTTTGTAATTTTGACGTTCGAAAAGTGCTGATTCTCAGCCTAGTTTGAATAAATGACTTTTGATTTTAGTTTTGAATTAAAAAAATAGTCAAGTAATACTCAAAGTCAAATCATTTATTTCAAATAGGCACCTATAAGGCACTTTTGAACGTCAAAAATTACAATAAAATACAATTGATTTTAGTCGCCCCTTCCAAAAGGTAGTGTTCCTATGGAGAAGAAGAAGAATGGGCAAGAAACTCAGTACATTAATTATACAATTATATGTGAAGACGATGCACCTAGAATAAAATAAGTCTACCACAATAGGGACCACAGAAAATACGTACTTAATAATATTTGGTACTCAACTCGAAAAATGTATGTAGAAGTTTACACGGAAGTTTAACATACTTCTACATAGTAAACCAGGTCGATTTTATCATGGTTGAAGATGACTATTTTTTGACACCAAATTCAAATTTAAAAACGTAAGCGTTCCGCGGTAATCAGTTGAGAATTGTGGCGAGAAAGCCTCACCACGTACCTAATCCTCACCAAGGCACCTTTATATCTCTAGAATCACTTAATGACTATATCGGATTTGGCATAGCGTTACGACTATTTATTGACCATTTTTTGGAATTGAAACAAAGTCGATACTCCCAGCCGTTTGGTTGCCCTAGAGGTGAGGATTGTGTGATGTTCACCACACAATCCTCATCAACTTATAGCTATAACTTCGGAATCGTAATGCCACTATTTTTTTGACTTTGGTGACTATTTATGAATATTTTTTGGCGTTCTCAAAATTGATTTTCATGAAGCTTTCAAAGGTGAGGATTGTGTGGTGAAACTAGCGATCTGTCCCTGCTCCGCACGGATGCAATCTACTGCTGATGTGGTTACAATCAAAATATAAATGGTGTTCTGTGCTATATAGGGTGACTGGTAATTAGTGACCGATACCTAAACACGTGATTGTACTCATGATAACAAACAACTTTTACTATGGGACCAAACCTGAATTCGCGAAAAAAAAATCTGCTATTCAGTCATTTATGTTCGCCTAACTGGTCAAAATGTAGGTACTGAACAGCAGATTTTTTTTCGCGAATTCAGGTTTGGTCCCATAGTAAAAGTTGTTTGTTATCATGAGTACAATCACGTGTTTAGATATCGGTCACTAATTACCAGTCGCCCTATATATTAGTTCAAATTTAATGTTAATGTATTAAACACAAAAAAGCACCAACAAAAAAACCAACGAGTGTGGGCGAATGGGTAACACTCGTTGGTTTTTTTGTTGGTGCTTTTTTGTGTTTTTTGCGATTATGGCGGGACGAGCTTGACTCGTACCAAAAGACAGACTTGTGTGGAAAAGTGAGAGGGAGGTCATTAACATACAATGTGACAATAGTAGGCTAGTTAGATTAAATTAGATACATAAACCTTCCGAAATTAATTCTCTAATTGATAAGTGTAAACCTCATCCAAATCAATTGTGTAGTTTAGAAGAATTAACCAGGCAAAAAGACACATAAAAAGCAGCTATTTAATACTATTAATAGATTACAATGCAGTGTTATCGTTTCTATATACAATAGTGTTATTTTAAATCAATAAATAATACTTACAGAGCCGCACTAAGTGCAGAAATGCCTCCTGGAGAAGTGCCGTTGCCAATGTCTCCGTCTAATCAAACTGGAAGCTCCGCCTTAGATCAGGCTATGGCAAAAACTCTTGCTTCCATTGATCCATCTCTTGCCAACTCCATACCGATACCAGAAGAAAGTAAGTACAAAAAAAAATTGGTATAATTATATAATTCTGGGTACCTGTCAATGATGAATATTGAGTATCACATTTATGAGCTACTTGTAGGCGTGACTGTCGTACTATAATTTTTTCGAAATGAATGAACGAATGAAAATTATATAGAAATATAAATGAGCGGCCCAGGTGAGAGCCGGTGCATATAGCGACCGGGGCAGCATGTAAAACAAACACTAGAAAAAGTGCTGATGACCAAAATATTTGCATTTTATCAATACGAGCAATAGCCTCATGGAATCGACAGATCCGATCACACTACGCAAAAAATAAACTTATTTTTCGTGCCACGCCTTACTACCAAATTTTTTTTTGTCAATAAACACCGAACTGTCTGTATCTCAATATTTCAATTTTTTATGTAATTAGGTAGTTGAATGAATAGATATTAGCCACCGCAAAACACGTTTTTCAAACATTTTTAGCGTAACGCAGACCATTTGAAATAATAAAAATAAACGGGCAAGAGCGAGTCGGTCTCGCGCACCGAGGGGTCCGTACCATCATATATAAATATTTTGGATGTGTTACTTTACGAACAGTCAAAACACAGAATGAAAATTGCTCGATTTTATTTACATATTTGCAACTGTAAAGCTTAACGACAGAAATGTTGACGCAGAAAACTTAAGTATCTAAGCTTAAGCAAATTAATAACTAACAAATAATTGAAACGAATCCCAATAATCACAGTAAAACAAAAAACACTAATGAGATTTATGTAATTGTGATTTTCTACCGACAAGACAATAGTTTGTAGTTGTGGATCAATTTTACTTGTACCTACCAATTATTAAAAGAGATTTAAGATGCTCATCGGTTATTTTAGATCTGTAAACATTTGTGTAGGTACTTCATCTTGGAAAACGTTTTCTCACACAAGTAAGTAGTACCAAAAACAGAAAAACGGAAATTTCCAAATATTTAATTACAACTAATGCCCCCAGTGAGTGTGTAGCTGAAATAGATAACACATAGTATCACTACTCGCCACTAGATGTCGTTAAGTGTCACAAAACACAATAGTAGTTTAAATGCAAAACAAGGCCCTGGCCAATCAGATTGCGCCACGTCATCAATGCGATCTTTGTACCAGAACTTTCGGGAACTTTCTTGGCCAATTTTCCGCGGTAAGGCATCCCTTACGAGTTTCTAGAATTTTCTAACGTTACGATCAATTTTTCCCAACTAATTACAAAAGAATTGGAACAAAAAACCTTAATTCCCAAATTTTTAATTACAACTACTGCCACCTGCTAGTTGGCAGCTGAAATAGATAGTACTTAGTACAATACATAGCATCACTACTCGCCACTAGATGTCGTTAAGTTCACACAGCATATCGTCATAACTAAAAATAATATAATCATAATCCTTTCTTAAAAGTACGCTCGGCGTTCGTTACAGTTACCTAGTATGATCGAGACGAGCCTACCACGGGAGGAAATAAAAAGAAATGTAAACTTAGAAGGACATTTTGGTTGTAAAACGTGAAATGTTTATAAATTTTCACCGGCGACTCTTGCGGTGTAGAATATTTCAGTTTTAGGTCAGCGCCATTTCTTGACCGATGGTGAAAATAATATAATTTTTGATGATTTCTGAAAAAGTGTACTTTTTAGAGACATTGTTTTATTTTTCCTGTAATCTTTACATAAACTTCTATCACATAGAATAATTTCAGATCTTTCTGTATGCAAACTTCGGAGTTAGGGGGGGGAACAGGATTGTTTTTAAATGTTTCGTCAAAAGTCGAAAACTATGCAGCCTAAAGAAAAAAATGTTTGAGAATGTGCAAACTACGCTCTTTCATATGCCCCACATGCCCTAGTAGCTCCACTTCGAATTTCTCAGAACCCCTTTCAGTCCCTGTTGCAAAAAAAAAATATTTCTTTCAAAATTGCAAAATGGTTGGGCAAACGTCACCTAAAATTATTCCAAATATCAAGTTGATAGCATTAGTAGTTCTTGAGATATCCAGCTGTGATAGATGGGAGACAGACAGACAGACTGAGTCTCACCATATGCGTACTAGTACATTTCGGTTAATTTATGAGTAAAAATAAGATAAAAATAGATAAAACTAGCTTCTGCCCGCGACTTCGTCCGCGTAATTTTTTTTTGTTTCCCCGACCCACCCCGTCGCAACGTGTCGCCGGCCTGCGCTATTACTTCGTTTTCGCTTGGCGAAAACTTCAGACTTTTTTCTTTTTGCTCAACTCCTAAGGGTCCTAGCGTCAAGTTTAATAGAATATAGCCTTCCTCAAGAACTGGGCTATCAAACGCAAAAATGCGACCAATACTTCCAGAGATTTAGAGCTTTCAAACCGTGTTTCAAACAAACAAACTTTTCAGCTTTATTATTAGTATTATTTTAAAACTATGATGTCTCCTAAGATATACATTGAAATCAAATGATGTCAGAGGCAATTTTGTTCAAAATTAAATACATGTGATGAATAACGTATTTATTTGGATAAGGATTAACACCATGTTTATAAAAACACCTTCGCAAATAATGCATTATTTTAGAACAAATTTGGTTAGCATAAAAGAGGTTATAGTGAGCTAACCTTAAAAGATAGACATATACTGTCGCGGACTTTTTTTTAAAGCTTTTAAAGAGGAACAATTCTGTCATATATGATTTTTGCGAAACTTTAACCGTTTACGCAGCGCACGCAGCGGAAGCTCTCAATAGGAAAAAAATCCCCCGATTTTGAAACATTCTTCATTGGTGCTCCGCTCCTATTAGTTTTAGCGTGATGATATATAGCCTATAGCCTTCCTCGATGAATGGGCTATCTAACACTGAAAGAGATTTTCAAATCGGACCTGTAGTTCCTGAGATTAGCGCGTTCAAACAAACAAACAAACTCTTCAGCTTTATAATATTAGTATAGACTAGCTTCTGAGCGCGACTTCGTCCGCGTAATTTTTTTTTGTTTCCCCGATCCACCCCGTCGCAACGTGTCGCCGGCCTGCGCTATTACTTCGTTTTCGCTTGGCGAAAACTTCAGACTTTTTTTCTTTTTGCTCAACTCCTAAGGGTCCTAGCGTCAAGTTTAATAGAATATAGCCTTCCTCAAGAACTGGGCTATCAAACGCAAAAATATTTTTAATTATGCGACCAATACTTCCAGAGATTTAGAGCTTTCAAACCGTGTTTCAAATAAACAAACTCTTCAGCTTTATTATTAGTATTATTTTAAAACTATGATATCTCCTAAGATATACATTGAAATCAAATGATGTCAGAGGCAATTTTGTTCAAAATTAAATACATGTGATGAATAACGTATTTATTTGGATAAGGATTAATACCATGTTTATAAAAACACCTTCGCAAATAGTGCATTATTTTAGAACAAATTTGATTAGCATAAAAGAGGTTATAGTGAGCTCACCTTAAAAGATAGACATATGCTGTCGCGGACTTTTTTTTAAAGCTTTTAAAGAGGAACAATTCTGTAATATAAAATTTTTGCGAAACTTTAACCGTTTACGCAGCGCACGCAGCGGAAGCGCTCAATAGGAAAAAAATCCCCCGATTTTGAAACATTCTTCATTGGTGCTCCGCTCCTATTGGTTTTAGCGTGATCATATATAGCCTATAGCCTTCCTCGATGAATGGGCTATCTAACACTGAAAGAGTTTTTCCAATCAGACCAGTAGTTCCTGAGATTAGCGCGTTCAAACAAACAAACAAACAAACAAACAAACTCTTCAGCTTTATAATATTAGTATAGATAAGAGCAGTGGTGGCCCAGTGGTAACGGCCGCGACTTACGAGTTGTCGGTCGTAGGTTCCAACCCTGTCAGGCGCTTTGCTTTGTGTAAATTATTTCATCACCATTGCTCTTAAAATGGTGAAGGAAACATCGTGAGGAAACCGGCATGTCCTAGAACCAAAAATTCGAAGACATGTGACATCTCAACCAACCCGCACTGGGCGGGCGTGGTGGATTCCGGCCCACTCCCTCACATAGATAGGAGGCCTGTGTCCCAGCAGTGGGAACATTATAGGCTGATTATGTATGGGTAAAAATCAGTTTTCAGAACAGAATCGGAGCAACTTGTATGTATTTTGAGACTGATTTTTAAAAGTTTAAGTGCTCTGGTTAAGGCATGTGGTCTAAATATTGATACTGGCGCCGATTCTGTTGTTCACAAACTAAACTAAATTTAAGTTCAGTTCATCTTTTTCCTTCTATTTCATTATGAAAAGGACAGAAGATAAATATTACTTTAGTCCTGTCAAATTAGATAATCCATAGACAAGTTTAGACGTGATTAAAAAATTGGCTACTAAAAATACCTCAATTCACGTCAGGGCTGACTAATTTGACAGGACTAAACTAATATTTATCTTCTGTCCTTTTCTTAATGAAATAGAAAGAAAAAGATGCACTGAACTTAAATTTAGTTTAGTTTGTGAACAACAGAATCGAAGCCAATATGTGTTATTGTTTAGGCAAGCCTGAAGAAATGACGGCACCACCGCAAGGCAATAATAATGACAACTCGGAACATCCGCCTGAGCTACAATATAAGGACAAGAAGGAAGCCATTGAGGCATTCAAAGAACTTTTAAAAGATAGGGTAAGAAATGCATCAAATCAACTACAAATTATATACAGGATGAAATTGAAAACATGCGACAAATGAAATAGGTGGTGCAGTAGCTGTATATAAAATCATTGTAAATTGTATTTCCCAAATCTAAATACTTAAAAAAAATCTTGTAGTTATGGTCTTAGATAGTGCAAACTAGGTATGGTTATTGCCTTCAAGTAGACACGAATTATCGTCATTCCAGCAAACATTATTTTTTCAATATTATCAATACAAATAAGAAAATTAAAGTAACAATTTTAGCGCGCGCCTGATAAGCATTCCATTCATCGCAGACTTCACTCACAACATGAAGCAAGAACTGGCAACGAGTTGAACTAGCGGTATTTACTCAATTTTGACTGTCTTACGAAATATAATAACTTTTACAAAAAAAAAAAAAAAAAACAACCGGCTTACAAAAAAAAAACAACAAAGTGAAAAATACCTTATTTCGGAAGTCGGTGTCGTTGGTTTCGCATTTTCGTTTTTGGAAACCGATTTCCGATATTAAAGTTATTTTTCACTTTGTTGTATTTTTTTGGAAGTCGGTTGTTTTTTTTGAAAAAAGATTTTATTTTTCACTTTTTAGTTGTACACAAATTCAATTAACACTAGTGCATTGAAGAATTGAAGACACCGACTAGAAGAGTCATCAAAATTCGCATAGAAATGCCGGAGATGCAGTACATTTATGCATATAATTTCTTACATAAGAATTATTACCTAATGTATTATATACTAAAACCCTCCTGAAAATATGTAGATCACATTTATGAAAGAATTATTAAAATTGGTTCATTAGTTTTTGAGAAAATCGCGGATATACAAACATGCATACATACGGGTCGAAAACAGAACCTGCTTTTTTGAAGTCGGTTAAAAAAGGCCGCGCGACGACGTTGCCAAATAGCTTTCCTTAAGACGACACCGACCGCCGTTAAGCCCGGTTTCCACCGCGAGCGGAACGGACCCATTAATGACATCGTTAAACTCGCAAACGCAAACTGCATACTTGTATTTCCACCAACGGTGGAACAGTTTGCGTTTGCGAGTTTAACGAAGTCATTAATGGGTCCGTTCCGCTCGCGGTGGAAACCGGGCTTTATTATTATTACAAAAGATAGTTTAGTTTGTAAAACTACCGTTTGTAATAATAATAACGTATAATCTTGTGGAGCACAACGTAACATGCTTATTTTCTGCATTTTTATTCTAAAATAAAAGAAATAGCCAAACAAACGATGAGAGCGCCACTGCGCGGTCGGTGTCGTGTTAATGGCATGCTCTAAATTTACTTTTTAACACGTGGAATTACAGTTGTCACACCTATTCAATTTCATCCTGTATAGTTGTATAGTAAAGAATTTTATTATTATTATTACTGTACTACTTAGGTATACTAGATTTGGTCTGCAGCTAACGTTATAACGTCGAGAATTTCCATACATTTTTCTCATGAATTAAATAATAAAATTATATTGCACTTTTCAGAATGTGCCATCAAATGCAACTTGGGAACAGTGTGTAAAAATAATATCCAAAGATCCTCGTTATTTAACATTTAAAAAGCTTAATGAGAAGAAACAGGCATTTAACGCATATAAAACGCAAAAATTGAAGGACGAAAGGGAGGAGCAGAGGTGAAAGATACATTTATATTTAGTTTTTCTTTATTTCTAGAAATTTGTGTCTTTTTCTAGAAATAACGCATTTTACTTCATTAGTCATCCAATTAATAATCTTATATTCCAGATTGAAAACAAAAAAAAATAGAGAAAATTTTGAAGAGTTTTTGTTGAGCTGTGACCGGGTAACATCTCTAACGAAATATTATAAATGCGAGGAGATGTTCAGCAACCTTGAGGTAAGGGCATTCCACGTGGCTTACGTAGCCTCATATTATTGATATTTTAATGTTATATTATAAACAATAGGATACACAAGCTGGATATCGCATCGTATGCTGCACCGATTGACGTCATCACGTCAACGCCGGCTGTCGCTTAAAACCAGCGCTACGGCTCTGTCTTGCATAGGATCGTAGCATTATGCTGAGCGATGGCCGTTTTACGTAGATGTGACGCATCAAATATGCTTCACGTCCGATCCGCGCAAAACGCCCCCAACCTTGATATTTTTTGTGTTTGTGTCCTATCTCTGCGTCCTGCTTACCGCACATAAACGTATTTTCTTTCTTTTTATATGTTTGGTAACTTGCAAAACACAAGCTTCCCATTTTTAACCGACTTCAAAAAAGGAGGAGGTCCTCAATTCGGTTTTTTATATACAAGGTGTAATATATTTAACGCAAGACCTCATACACCCCAATTAGAGTATTGAGTTAAAACCATAATACAATGACCAAAACTTATTTTTTTTAAAGCTTGCTATTTTTATTAAGATAATCGTGTTGACACTAGCATTATTTTATGCATTTAAAATTGTGTCTTATTGCCTTGAGATAAGATTTAATTTTATTTGGCTAAATTGGCGGTTAGTATAAAAAATAAATATTAAAAAAAAAATACTCATATTAAAAGTTACTGAAATCTATTATGAACAAACTACTTTCAGGACTTGCGTTTATTCTGTTAAACCTTGTATATACCTACAGGGTGGAAAAAATCAATGCGTTCTGAAGGAAAACCACTTTAGATTATATTTTACTTAAAGGAAACATTCCTATAATTTTAAAAAGAAACAAAACTGTATTCACAGATTTCTCGACAAGCTTACCTAAACCGAGAATCGAATCGGCAAAAATTAAAAAAAATAACTCTCGCTATTTTATTCTACTAATCGATGGGGTTATTGTTCAGGATAAAATCTCTCTAATAAACATTTGGTCTTAGAAATAAAAATATTGAGAGAAGAGATATAAGAGATATTATAACATCAATTTTAACATGAAGTAGATGTAAACATGAAAGAAAATTATTACCTAGCAAGACACACTTTAATAATTTAACTGATAAGTTGTTTCAAATGAGACCTCTCGTTACGGATAAACATGTTTAGTCTTTTTTGAATTTCACTTCATGTAGCCTTCTGCAAAGTGTTGTGGTGTATGCTCCTAATAACATTTTCTACCTCAAGCCTTAGCTCTTATACAGTCTCATAAGACTTTTTGCGAATAACATGTTTTACATGGCCCCATAAAAAATAGTCCAGAGGCGTCAGGTCCGGAGTTCTTGCAGGACATCTAATCGTCCCGATTGTACCTATCCAGACACTGAAATAATTATCTTTATCTTTAACATTAACTGTATCGACTAGTGCAATAAAATAGCAATTGTTTATTTCTGAATTTTTTGCTGGTTCGATTCCTGGTTTAGGTAAGTTTGTCGAGAAATCTGCGAATAGAGTTTAGTTTCTTTTTAAAAATAAAGAAATGTTTCCTTTAATTAAAATAATACATCTTAAGGATTTAAAGTGGTTTCCCTTCAGCACAGAATACCTAATAGTACTTCGTACAGAATGGCCACACCCTACCCCGCGCTGACATCAGATACCGCACCTCACCCCCGCACACCGTGACTTCGTCGGCGGTTCATTAGCTCGGGGCGCTCACAAAAAACCGCAGCACTGCAGTGCTATTCTGTAAAAATCTCACCGTGAAAACTAAAGTGAAGTAAGCTGTCATTCCACCTGATGTTAGGGATTGTCCTTATTGATAGCTCACTTCACGCTCACTTCACCCAAGTTATCACGGTGAGATTTTTACAGAATCTATCGGCTGTACTGCTGACACGAACACACAATTTTGCGATTTAAAAGTTTTAATCACGATGTTTGTATATTGTGATGCTTTTCCGAATTAGTATTTACATAAATGTTTGTAGGATATCGCATTTTAATACCATGCGATTTAATAACCGATTACTTATTTATAGATAAGTAAGTCATTTAAACGAAAATATTTTAGTGTAAGCAATATTTAGATAGGTAATTTGGCATTATTGATTGAATAGATAAACCTCTTTTAAACTGACTTTAAAAAAGGAGGAGGTTCTCAATTCAGTTGTATTTTTTATGTTTGTTACCTCAGCACGCCGTCATTTGTAAACCGATTTGGAAAATTATTTTTTTATTTCAAAGGATATACTTCCAGATTGTTCCCATTGTGGTAAAAATTCAGTTCTATGACGGGATCCTCGAGAAATCGAAGGAACTCTTCAAATATTGTAGGCACACCTATAGCGATTCGGGTATTAAGTATTTATAGTAACTCGTGCATTTGCTCTCGGAAAGCAACATTTAGTGAAGTGGAACTGATGATGAAGACCACAGATAGCCACCGGGACTACTCAATAATAAGTATTTCACAGGTTGCGATTCGATTACTTTAATATGGTTGCTAAGCACAATTTATGCTCGTCACAATGCGAATTGTGAAATGGAGCTGATGTAGGAGTACCAGGAGAACTCCTCAACAATTAACGTCCCTGCATCGGGAAAAGCAATATGTATTTTGTAAAAGGCGATGAGCAAGTTGACATTAGGCTATTGTACCTTAGATACATTATAAACAGACCCACTAAAAAGAGAGAAATAAAAACTTTTTTTTACAAAAAAAAACCGACTTCCAAAAAACTACAAAGTGAAAAATAACTTTAATTTCGGAAGTCGGTGGCAATAAACTAAAATACAGATCCAAAAATACCGACTTCCGAAATGAAAGTTATTGTCAAAAAGTTTTACTTATTTTAACTAATAAAATATTATTTTTATTTCATTACGAACCCGACTAACTAGATAAACAATTGAACCTTGCTCGTACAAGGTCACGTATCGTCGTCGCTCACCGCCATTTTTTTTACGCTACGCACGACAGCCAACCCTGCTAGAGTTCACGCACACATTTACACGTGTACTAACGTCATTTGGCTATGTAGTAGTAGTAGGTAATTATTTTGCCTGCGTTGTACGGAGTGTCCGGGGTGTGCCTTCAGGGCCCATTGTTTTTTTTTCACCCTGTATATTTTTTATGTATGTTCGGGCATAATTCCGTCATTCATTGACGGATTCACAAAATTCTGTTTTTGTTCGAAAGAAGTTTATTTTTTGTTCGAAATAGTACCATTTAAATTTCGTAAAGATCTGATGATGAGTTTCGAAGGCAGACAACGGAACTCTTCTATAAATGCCAGTAAATCAACCGCGATTGCTGCTATCGCATAGGTATGCATTGTTTACGCCATCACACAACATAACATCACGCCTGTACCCTCTAAAGGGGTACGCAGATGTGTTCAGTATACCACGGTACAACCGTAATTTCTCTGTCATTGATATCCACCTAGCAAGTTGTGTTATATATGAATTTGTTCAAAAAGTGAAAAATAAAAACATTTTACAAAAAAAAAAAACAACTGACTTCCAAAAACCGAAAATACGGAACCAACGACACCGACTTCCGAAATTAAAGTTATTTTTCACATTGTAGTGTATTTAATAATAAGTAATGCTAATGCATTCCTCTTAGATATGGCGATGTGTTCCTGAATCCGATCGGAGAGATATATTTGAAGATTGCATATTTACGATCACCAAGCGTGAGAAGGAAGAAGCTAAAGCTTTGAAGAAACGCAACATGAAAATGCTGGCACAGGTAACATTTGAGTACTTAGTTTATTTTACAGAGCACGGAATCGCCGCGGCGTCAGCGTCTAGAGATGGCAGCACAAATTATATTTGTGGCGCCGAAAGTACGTTGGCCGCGAAACTTCTGTCCGGACCGCCATTCAAAACCGTCAGTTTCATACGTCATTTGCGTCGTATTGCGAGTAAACAGTGACACGCTTCTTTTGTATCAAAAATGTTGACAATGCCGTTTCTAGCAGCGGCCGCCAAGGTGTCTCTGTGCCGTGCTCTGTGGTTTGTTTTTAAACGGTTTTATTTAGCTTGCCCTGTTCCTTTATGCTGAAGCTGTGAATTGCATCACTGGACCCTGGTGGCAGTTGCCTTTGTGAAACTACGAGTACAAGCAAACGCGCGGGTGCACAATTATTAGGGCATGCAATACCGGTTTACCGGTTTTCATTTTTACCCTAAAAATAAATCAAACCGGTAATTTACCGATGTATAAAATACTAGCTGCGCCCCGCAGTTTCAGCCGCATAAGTCTCGATTCTCTGAGAATATCGGGATAAAAAGTATCCTATGTCCTAATTCAGGTCATGGTATACCCATGTGCCAAGTTTCATCCAAATCCGTTCAGCCGTTCTAGAGTGTAACAAATAAACATCCAACTAATCAAATCTTTCCTCTTTATAATCTTTAAAGATTATTTGTTTTCGCCTTACCTACCAAGGTCGAACTCTAAAATCTCTAAATAATGCCCCGTTAATTACTTTTATTATTTGGATTGCTTAGGGAAGCTGAGCTCTTTTGGGGTTATTGCCAATTTGCTACCCTTCTTTTCTGTTTTTAAAGACTGAAAATCTAAAACAAATCTATTCGAACAAAGTGTTTCCCTTTGAATTAAAGTTAGTCACTGCGGGCGATTTTTGGACAGATAGTTTGACAGTTGAAAATTTCACAGATGATGTATTTCTGTTGCCGTTATAACAACAAAAAATAAAAAACAGAATAAAATAAATATTTCAGGGGGCTCCCATGCAACAAACTCAATTTTTTTGCTCGTTTTTGCTCGATATTGATAACGGCAACAAGTAGACGCTTTAAATATTCACTGAATATTTAATAAGACAAATATTCAAGGGAGGCTCTCATACAACAGACACGATTTTTTTGCCGTTTTTATAGATAATGGTACGGAACCCTTCGTGCGCGAGTCCGACTCGCACTTGGCCGGTTTTTTTACTTTATTATCAACACGAATTTTGTTCTGTTACCGTTTATTTTATCGGTAAAAAAATCTACGGTAATTTCAAGCCCAAGGTACTTATAATATTGTTTCTCCCCCCTCCTATCTCTTGGGACTTAAACGTAACTGGGTGAAATGTGGGTTTAGGTACTATAATACAGCTGAGCCTTCACAAGGTGGCAGGGACATCGACGCGCAATCACGGATTCAGTACATAATTCTGGATCCTCCCCTGCGTTGAAATTTTTCACCGGTTGTTAAAAAAAATTGTTCCTTACATTTTGCCGACGTAGGTATGTATTTCTATGAAACGGCAGATTTTTTTTTTAGAATTTCTACGCTAGGGGGTTTAGAATCATGTGCTGAATTCATGGTTACAGTTTTTGTTTTAACCATTTGGCTATAGTGTATACCCTTTTTCGTTATACGTTGTTTATCCCAATACTAGTTTTAAAGTACATACTATGTAATATTTGTTGCAAACATGTCGACGGTTCAAAGGCTAATTGATCTAAGCGACATTTTGTAAAACTTGCAGTAGGACAGATTAAAGTTTTTTTTTTAAATTAAAATATTCATAAAGAAAGAACTATTGCATAGACTTTTATTTATTTAATTTAAATAAATAAAAGTCTATGCAATAGTTCTTTGTAATAAAAAATATTTTAATAAAAAAAAAAAAAACTTAATCTGTCCTACTGCAAGTTTTACAAAATGTCGCTTAGATCAATTAGCCTTTCAACCGTCGATGTAATAAATATCATCTGAATGTGACATTTTCGGATGGATGTGTTAACATACATACTTTTGTCTCTGCCTGTACATTAACCCCTGGCAGATAAAAATTGATTTATTACAGGTTTTAGAGAATATGAGTGAAATAACATACAGTAGCACTTGGAGCGAGGCACAGGTGTTGTTGTTAGAAAACTCTGCTTTCAAGAATGATGTGAGCTTGCTGGGAATGGATAAAGAAGATGCACTTATCGGTAAGTTGTCTTTTGGTTAACTAATCACTAGAGCACGTTATAATATCTCTTAATCAGCCTTTAATGTTCCCACTGCTGGGACTCAGGCACCCTCTCTGTGGGAGGGAGTGGGCCGTAATGCACCACGCGGGCCTAGTGTGGGTTGGTTTATAATATTTGCTAAACAGAAACTCTATCTAGTCTTACAGTATATGGTATACTTGCAGCGCCCCGCGGTTACACCCGCATAAGTGTCAATCCATCCACACATCCATCCTCAGAAACTTTTGCGTTTATAGTATTAAGTAGGATTTAATGATGAGTGACTGTTGTCCCTATAAATCAATCACAAATAATATTATCATTTCTTTCAGTGTTTGAGCAACATATTAGAAATTTAGAAGCAGAATATTTACAAGAACGAGAACAAGTCAAAAAAAGGAATAAGAGGCAGCAAAGAAAAAACAGAGACAATTTTTTGGTAGGATTTTACATCATTTTGACAATAAGTAAAAACTTGTCAGTAATTTTTATAAGAAAATATTTCACTCGCAATGAACGTACAATATTTTGTTTTCATTATTTGTTCGGGATGTCGCTCAGGTCTATCCCTTATCAGACATACTAAGACATTTCATGTACATTTATTACAGGTATTACTCGACACTTTGCATGAAGAAGGTAAACTTACCTCCATGTCGTTGTGGGTGGAGTTGTACCCAGTCATATCGGCTGATATGCGCTTCTCAGCTATGCTTGGTGAGTGAACCCTGCTTATTCTTCAACTAATTAAACTATCAAATTTAGTATAGACACGAGAGAAGCACTGCCTCATTGATTTAGTGGTCGCTAGAGCTCCTGCTACTTACACACAGCATGAGGTTCTGGGTTCAATTCCCAAGCCGGGACAAGTGTTATGGGTTTTTCTATTAGGAATTTCGCATTAACGGCCCGAAGTCTAGATTTGTCCCCGGTTGATGGCAATAGGCTCGCGCCCTTTTACATGAGACTTAAACATAACTGGCGAAAACAGACGTGATGTTATATGTAATATATGTTATGTTGTATAGTATGTTATGCACTTATGAGAGAAGCAACATAATATTGCTTATTATACTAAACTTTTCAGGTCAAAACGGATCTACTCCACTGGATCTATTCAAATTTTACGTAGAAAACCTGAAAGCCCGGTTCCATGATGAAAAGAAAGTTATAAAAGAGATATTAAAAGAGAAGAGTTTCGAAGTCAAGCCCGACACTACCTTCGAAGAGTTTGCGACCGTCGTCTGCGAGGACAGCAAGTCAGCTTCTTTAGATGCGGGCAACGTTAAGCTCACATATAATTCATTGCTTGAAAAGGTGATTATTAGGTTACCTTTTTTATTTAAAAAAACATCAAAAGTAGGTACTTATTTTCGACGGCCTTTTGACTTTTGTAGTATCTTCAATAGTTATCAAATAAAAAATTGTAAGTTAGCTAAATCATTAGTGCAGATAATTTTTTTCGTCGACACTATGTCGTTTAGATGTATAGTTTAGGAGCTAGTGCAGTTTTATTAACTACGCAATGCAGTTATTACGGCACGCCACGCCACGGTTCCTGAAGGTGGTCAGTGAAGTTTGGTTCGAAACTTTCAGTGTGTGAGACCAACTCGCTCTTGACCGTTTTATTCTGTACTTTTGGTTTTTGATACATTTTATTTAATTCAGGCTGAAGCCAGAAACAAGGAGAAGATAAAAGAAGAGTCCAAAGCTCAGAAGAAAGTAGAGAGTGCATTTAAATGGGCCCTGAGTGAAGCGAACATCGACCACCAGCTGCCGTGGAACGAGGTAAAAGAGAAACTCGATCTGAATGCGCCGGAGTTCGCGGCCGTGCCCTACGAGGAGGATAGAGTCAGAATATTTAAGGTGGGTCTTACATTTTTATCGTCCTTGTCACTCATACCTGAATGACAGTCTCTAAAAGCTCAAAGATTCAAATCATCAGTCAAATCTATCGAGAAGTATTCCCGAAATGTGCTGTCTCTTTCACATTGAAACGAAACAGCCAATTGGAACCGTGCACCTAGCTTCTGACGTTTCATAAGTGCCCATGTTATATTTCTTTTGCGATTTAGTTTCCAAACATGTAAACAAATAAGTGTTTTTTGGAAAAAACACTTTAATAAAAAAAGTTTTTTATTAAAGTTTTTGAAGTTGTAGTGGAAGCTGAACTTTATAAGTGGGTTATAAAGTTCAGCTTCCACTACAACTTCAAAAATTTTAACGATTTTTCTACTGTAGTAGTCATTCTGAAATCAATCCAATTTACACTAACATTAAAGCTGATATTCAGGTTCTCAACCTTATTTTGTTCACCACCCACTTTGAGAATAGGTTTATGTAAAATAAAATATTTTGTTTTTTGAGGTGCAATTACGAATTTCCTTCCTTGAAATAGTCAATCATAGGACACATTGCACTCTCCCTGCAACCCGAAATTTGAATTCGAACTATCGGTGATTATTTTGGGCAACAGCGATTTACAAACGATTATTTTTAAAATTATGTATTATTATATTTCCTTTCTTGCTCTAAATAAAGAAGCTATTTTTGTTCTTTCTGTTAACATGAAACAATTTACATAATGCCCTAATTCAATGTCGTCTTTTTGCAGGACTTCCAACACGAACAAGAAGAGAGCTGCATGCACTACCACCATCCGAAATCCAGGAAAGCAAAGCGCTCTAAGAAAAAGAAGCGTTCGCACTCTGCCTCATTGGTGAGTGGTTTAGGTCTCATCAAAGTAGCGTCTTTCCGTCTAACGACACTACCAAAAACTCAATCTGCTTAGCCTTTTCATATGTTGGGGTCAGCTTCCAGTCTAACTGTGCTGCTGGGTAGTTTGTTGCGCCAGCGAAAGCTCTAGGAGGTGGTGAAGGGTTGTTTTGAGATACTGTCAGTAATTTTGACGTTTGAAAAGTGCTGATTCTCAGCCTAATTTGAATAAATGATTTTTGATTTTGATTTTAACCGGATGCAGTTGATCAGTATTTTATATGGAGCGACTGTCTGGACACTGCCATGGACTAACGACACTACAAAACGTTTTGAAAACAGTATTGCTCTCATTAGAATAAGCTATGTCCATACTCATAATTGATTTCATGCTTATGGTACGTGTTTGTATTCAGTCGAGGTCGCGCTCTCCATCACCCGTGCAAGCCGCACGCTCGCCGTCGCCCGCGCCCAGCCACGGCACATGGACGTCCGACGAAGGCAGAAAACACAAGAAGTCAAAGAAGAAGCACCGCAAACACTCGCCAATGCCTGTAAGTACTACTTAGTAGTTGTAAGTAGTTCACACGGTGTGTACTGTGCGATGTTTTACTGTAAAATGTTGGTGTGTTGTTGGTTTCTGTCCTATATAAGGTGTTTCAAAATGAACCCTACAAACTTTAAGGCGTGCTTTAGACCATCGAACTGAACAACTTTCACAATGGGACCAACACTGATATCACGAAAAAAAAAACTGCTGTTTAATACAAAAGTTCAATACCTACTTGACCGAAATGTATTAAACAGCTGATTTTTTTTTTTCGTAATTTCAGAGTTGGTCCCATAGTGAAAGCTGTTTAGTTCGATGGTCTAAAGCACCTCTTAAAGTTTGTAAGGTTAATTTTGAAACACCTTATACAACGTGTAACGTTAAATGCGCAAACCTCATACACCCCAATTAGAGCATTGAGTTAAAAGCATAATACAATGACCAAAACTATTTTTTTTAAAGCTAACTATTATTACTAAGAAAATCGTGTTGATCCTAGCATTACTTTATGCATTCAAAATTGAGTCTTATTGCCATAGAATAAGACTTAATTTTCATTGGCTCATTCGGCGGATAGTATGACAAAATACATAATTTAAAAAAAAAACATATTAAAAGTTATTGAAATCGATTCAGTAGTCAATTATGAACAAACTATTTTACGTTACACGTATAATTATAACTTATGAAAGTACATGATTTGTTCAGAAATCTCCGACGCCGGAAGAGGGTGGAATAAGTGACGACGAGACATTGCGTCATAACTGTCATAAGAGTAAGAAGTCGAAGCGTAGCGCTCCCAGCAGTCCCGAGGAGGAGTCGCACGAGCATCCGCACAAGCCCAAGAAGAAGAAGGATAAGAAAGACAAGAAAGAACGGTTAGCACTACATAATACACACACGCAATAATGCACAGTAAACCGACATGCTCCATACTGTATAGCGGTTTCCTTTCGTTTGAGACTTGTCAACTAAGAGCAGAATGTAGAATGGGTTTTTTTCGAATTTGTGTTAATTTAACGGTAGGTGGTGTTCTGGTAGGATTTTTATTTCATTACTTAATCAAAACCAGAAAAAAAAATATCGAAGTAAGATCCCCAAAAGTGGTTTGATAACCAAGATTTGTCGCAGTGTGTTTGTAACTATGTGTTAGCACGAATTATAATAGCTTATAGTCCACGCGGAACTAATTGGCTGCGCCTTAGGTATGTGAGCGGTCGGAGGGGCGGGGGCGCGTTACTCAGTACGTGCGTTGCGAACCGCCGCCTCACCCCTTTCCCCACATTAGCGGCCAACTATTTCCGCGCGGACCATAGTTAATTGTGATTATGAAACGTGACAATCTATACATATAATTATTAAAGTCGCTTTTCGTATCTGTCTGTGACCACGTATTTCTTTTAAACTGCGCAACGCATTTTGATGCGGTTTTCACCATCATTTACAGGATTTATTTTGAAAGGCTAATGTTTATAATACATTAATGTCAGTAATATTAAACTTTCGTACGTATAAAAAAGAAATCGAGATGCTTTGTAAAAACCGAGTGAAGGAGGCTGGGGCGGGTTGCTAGTAATATATTATATAGAATACGTAGTGTACCAATCAGTAAAATTATTTAACAGGTTGCGTTTAATTTTGAAAAGCATGATCTACACTAGTTATCTTAAAAAACTAAAAAATACTATTGAACAAATATCTGTAAATATGCTATTGACGATTTGTTACCGTCAGGATTGCTAGACCAAATGAGATATGTACATGAGACCATGTGCACTGTTTAATACCTATTTGCTACTATTTAGTACCTATAATGAAATATTTTCTACCTTTGCCTTAACAAAAATATCAAAGAAATAAAGTGGTCAGTCTTTCTGACATTGGGTTGGCTGACCACTTCCAAGTTCTCATAGTTTTAGCGTTGTATTAACCGCGTTGTTAATGTAAATATTTACTACCTATTTGCTACCTTAACATATTATATTTTTACACAACTTTAAGAAGCTCCCATAAAAAGTTATTATTAAAAGCCATTAAAACGCCTGTACATCAGTTATTCTTTTCTTAATGGCTTATGAACAACTTGTTTCTGGATATCCTTAGTAAAGTTTTATCTATTTATAATTATTTACATATCGCATTTATTCTTAGGAATATACGTATGTATGTACTTGGGGATTTATTAAATTGATCTTGATCGAATTCGATACAATATTTGATAATCATTCATGGACATCTTAGATTATTTTTATATAAAACTGGCCACAATGTTCACAACTGTGATAATAAATTATTGTGTTCAACTTTACTTTTGTTATTTGTGTCAATTTAATAAATCCCCATGTACAGACGCCAGCATATCAAGCTACCCGAAACTGTCAAATTTTGACAGGAAAGGAGGTGTTTTCTTTTCATACAACTGTGGCTAAACAATGTACCTTATGAACAAAAGTACTGAAATATAGGAAAAAAAATCGTAGATTCTGAAAAAATATATATTGGATTTATTTAAACATTTGTACCACATGAAATTGTCTTTCAAAGATGTTAATAACTTGCAACCCATTTAATAATTTGGCAATCTCATGATACATTCTTCCGATGATGCGTTTCGATACTTCATTTTATAAATGTAACAAAAAGAAATTATCCTAAAAATATGCTGATTATTATCTTATTTTTGTATTCAAAAAGTTTTTTGCCTTCATATGACATTATTTTTGTGAAACAACAACAGCGAATAATAATGAAAAAAAATGCATTTATTTTTTCAGATTATTGTATGCGTTTGATTAGCTTTCTGAAAGGCCAAAAGACTGTGCTCCAAAGCTGATAATTATCTATTTTTATATTATTTGTTGTTACTTATCAATAATGTCAATATTCCTTTTCGGTTCATTGCCTATGTTCGTTGGTTTCCCGTGTCTTGGAGTGTTATTTCGTGTGTGATTTCTTATTTGTTGATTTGGCTATTCTTCCCTGGACTTTCAATTGATTTCTTCCATCTTGACGACCTGGCTAATCCATTTAGATTTGACACTGTGATTTGGCTGCGATCGTACTTTCGTTGGATTTCGACAACTTTGCTATTATACTCTGGACTCTGATTAGACGGACTTTTCACAGTTTTTTCCCTATGAAGTTTGAAATAAACTAAATGTTTAATATCTAAACGGCAGTTGGAATGTTGATGAACACAGCCCTTGAATATAAATAGATACTTAATCGTAGGTTGAAGGAAACGAGATGTATTCCATTCCACTTTTATATATTAATGGCTCAGATTAATGAATTAATGGTCAGATAACTTTTATTCGAGGAATAAAGTTGACGTTAATTTGACAGTTTTTGTATGAAATAACTTTCAAAATTTCAAAATTATTCCTCGATGATAATAATTATCAGATGATTGAAAAATCAGCCCTAAATGGATAAAACTTTACTAAGGATATCTAGAAAGAAGTTGTTCAAAAGCCATTAAGCGCCTGCAAAAATATTGTTAGCAATTATTCTGAGAAGAAAAGACATAAATAATTGATGCAGGCGTTTTAATGGCTTATAATAATAACTTTTTATAGAAGCTTCTTAAAGTTGTGTAAAAAATACAAGGTGTAACATAATTAACGCAAGACAGCATACACCCCAATTAGAGTATTGAGTTAAAAGCATAATACAATGTCCAAAACTTATTTTTTTTTAAAGCTTGCTATTCTTATTAAGAAAATCGTGTTGACACTAGCATCACTTTATGCATTTACAATTGAGTCTTATTGCCTTGAAATAAGATTTAATTTTATTTGGCTCAATCGGCGGTTAGTATGAAAAAATACATAATTTAAAAAAATAAATATAAGTATATTAAAAGTTACTGAAATCGATTCAGTAGTCAATTATGAACAAACTACTTTCAGGACAAAAAAAAAAAATTGTTAACGTAAAGGTAGCAAATATTTCATCATAGGTAGTAAATAGTAGCAAATTAGTATTTAACAGTGCACATGGTCTCATGTTCATATCTCATTTGGTCCAGCCATCCTGACGGTAATGAAGATTTGTTATTTCGATCTCATTTAAATTAGTGTATGATAAATAGTAACATCAATGTTGTTTGTTTTGTGTGCTATGTCATTTTTTTTTGCGTAAATTCAGATACAAATCGATTGTTAATAAAAAATGACTATGACCATGTGCAGAGCGAGCGGTGGCGGCTCGACGGCGTGGAGTGACGCGGAGCTGGAGTCGCGGCGCGCGGCCCTGCTGGCGCAGCTGCACGAGCACGAGGCCGACTGACGCCGCGTCACGCACGTGCACATCTTCAACCGCTACCCCGCGCCCGCCACCGTCACGTGCGCGCCGCCCGCGCCGCCCGGGGACCACGCTGTTGATGACGCGCTCGAGCACGAGCACGACCATTCACTAACATAAACTTGTTACACTCTTCCGTGATATCATGCTATCGAGTTCATCTACTCGGGAATCATTTAAAGTAGGACATTATTACTTTATAACCGCATGAACTTTGTTATGACCTTATGCGCGTCGCGGAGCGATTAATTGCCGCGTGACGAATTCTCAACACACGGATGGCGCACATTTCGACGAACACAGACTACGACAGCAGTAATGACCTGGACAATTTTTGTGACTCCGCAATGTGCTCTCATACAAAAATAAAAAAAAAAAAACAAATATAGGATCATTAAACTGTATTACCAAAAATGTAAACAATACATATGGAAATAGAATTTGTGTAAGTTTAAATCTGTCTAAATGATGTCTTTCATTAGCAACTCTTGTCAATGTCTCTTGTTAATAGAGAAATAGTGAGTGCTTTCATCTTCATTTATTAAATATTGAGTGTTCTATAGACTGTATGGCAAAAGAAATAGATGTAGTAACAAATCTCGTTTAGTCGCAGGAATACCCGATTCACCAATATTGTCTTGCGATCGCAAATCTTTCCCGGGTTTCATTTGAAGAAAATGCTTAAAATGCGTTACGTGGAATATTTTATTAGATAGACGTCAGACGATGTTTTTCGGGGAGGTCGGCGTAAATTCTCGGCTTAATTTAAATTAGAAACGTTTTATAATGTCGGATTCTAGTTCATTTCGACGCTACTGGTTAGTAGGGAAGAAAAATACCCTGACACTAACGGTAGTGTAGCTTTTTACTGCCTTGGTCAAAAGGTGGACTTGCTTTCCAAATCACCTAACAGTTAGGATTCTTATTCAGTTGTATCGCAAAGTAGACCTTATGGAATCGCATTGTGCGACTGAACGAAGAATATAATACATTTATGTATAATTAATTATTATATTGTTTATTACATGTTTAGAAATAATGGTCGTGACGTAATTGTCATCTCTTAGCAATAAGTTTTAGAATTTAATTACAGAATACAAAACAATTATAATGTTCAAGCTGGGCAAGTTTTAAAACGCATTCCAATATTTCAGTAATAGCGCATTTTGTGACCTACATACGTTATAAGTAAACAAACCTACATTATGTAAAGCCTATTTCGTCACCGACGTGCCTATTGCCCGTTTTATCGCAAAAAAATGCAGCAACCACTAGGCGAGACTAAAGTTTTGATGCGGATTTGCCGATGTGTAATGCTATGGCAACTGTAACGGGTTGCCTAGCAACAGATTTTAGATTTAAAAACCACAAACAAGTGTTAAAAAGGTCATAGCACACATATCAACACGGAAAGGGGTCGTCACCGTATCGCCTTTCGCCTCGCCGTCAAACAGGCGTCAACCTAACGTAAGCACGTAACCAAAGCGGATCAGCAGCTCCGATACGTCGACTCGGCTACCTACGGCTAGGTGATGCCGTGCTTACGGCTCGCCGACCGCTGGTTGATGGTTCTGCAGGCAGGCCACGTGAGGGGCAAGAGGGGAAGGGTAGACGGAGAGACGTAAGCGCGGCGACGACGAACCGTAACCGAGGGAACTGCAAGTTGACCAGGCACCGCACCGCGGTTCGTGAGCTTGTCCCGAGGCGAGGCGATTACTTATGATTCCGATTAATGTGCGTTGCAGTAGGAAGTTTCATACAAAGAATACTCAATGGCTTGAGTTGATACGGTTATGATCCCTTTCCGAGTTGATATGTGTGCTATGACCTTAATATGTAAAAATTTCGTGTCTTACGAGTTGCCTACTGAGAAACGAATGGTGAAACGAGAGTAGACATAACTAGGCGTTGTTTAACGTTGCTAAACGTGACGTTAGTAAAAACGGGCATTATGTGTACAGAGGGTGGCCAACATTATCTGAACACCTTGAGTAATAATGAATTTAGACCTTATTGCAATCTTTATTTCTTTTCATTATGTATGTTTGGCCGGTGCCTCACTATTCAGCTAGGTAATTTCCTTATAGATAAACATGCGTATGAGCGGTTTTATTGATGTTATACATACATAGCTAACATTTGACAATATAATAAGCAATGTAATATATTGGTGGTATTACGCACATTAAAATGTTTAAACATGCAGAGTAGTATCAATGGTTAGCTGCGAAGGTTTGATAACACTTTTATATCCCACTAGCAGCGCCCCGCGGTTTCACCCGCGTTACTTTCGATCCCTTGGGAATGTCGGGATAGAAAGTATCCTATGTGTTATTCCTGATTATAAACTATCTGTGTGCCAAATTTCATCCAAATCTGTTCAGCCGTTTGTGCGTGATTGAGTAACAAACATCCAAACATCTTCACAAACTTTCACATTACTTAGTACGCATGGCTTCATATCAAGCTATACATAACCAGTATAAGCTGACTTCTGATTGTACGAAAAACCTATACAGTGCGAGGTCCGCTAAAACTGAAAAAGTATAGCTTGATGTTGTGTAGCCGTGTGTACAGACGCCAGCACATCAAGCTACCCGAAACTGTCAAATTTTCCCAATCAACTTTGAACCTTATCCTGTAGCGATAAAGTTGAAAATCTATTAAAGAAATTTGACAGATTTTGTAGTAGCTTGATGTGCAGCTTATCGATTCTGTAAAAGTCTCACCGTGATAACATATGTGAAGTGAGCGTGAAGTAAACTATCAATGGAGGCAATCCCTAACATCAGGTGGAATGACAACTCACTTCGCCTTAGTTTTCACGGTGAGAGTTTTACAGAATAGCACTGCTGGCGTCTGTACATTACTTTTAGAAGATATTTTAGGTAAATGACGCTATGATCAATAAGAGTGGAACTAAAATAATCCTCGTACAGCTAACGGCGCGCGGCGGCCGTGCTGATTTATTTTAAAACTATGAGATCTCCTAAGATATTCATTGAAATCAAAAGATGTCAAGGGCAATTTTGTTCAAAATTAAATACTTGTGATGAATAACGTGTTTATTTGAATAAGGATTAATATCATGTTTATAAAAAGACCTTCGCAAACTATGCATTATTTTAGAACAAATTGGATTATCATAAAAACGGTTATAGTGAGTCAACCTTAAAAGATAGACATATGCTGTCGCGGACTTTTTTTTAGAACTTTAAAGGGGGAACAATTCCGTCATACATTATTTTTGCGTAACTTTAACCGTTTACGCAGCGCACGCAACGGAAGCTCTCAAAAGGAATAATTTTTCCCGTTTTTGCAACATTTTTCATTGCTGCGACGCTCTTATTGGACGTAGCGTGATGTTCTAACGCATTCCGCGATAAATGGATTATCTAACACAAATGAATTTCTTAAATCGGTCCAGTAGTTTCGGAGCCTATTCATTACAAACAAACACAAAAAAAAATCTTTCCTCTTTATAATATTATAGTGTAGACAAGAGTTAACTTGAGACTCGAGCGCTCCTCCCGCCCGCGCTGTTACTGCTCTCGCCTTCGACGCCTTAGGGTCAGTTCACACCGAGACGCGACGCGACGCGACGCTGCGCGCACACTTTAAAAGAGTGACTCAAAATATACTTTATTTTCTACACATTGCATTGTGAGAGTTCAGAATACGTTGCGCCTTGCAGCGCTGCGCCTCGTGATGCCTCGCGGCGTAGAGCGACGCATCGCGACGCAGCGGTACTTCGCCGGTACGCGCGGAGTGCGAGAGTGGCGCGTTCACACCGCGAATCACTGGCCTCTTCCAGTATCGTCGCGTCGCGTCTCGGTGTGAACTGACCCTTAGTATCGCGCGCTTAGGTCATCTGAGCGAAGTCTCAAGTCTTGCGGATTGTACGTGACATTTTTAAATTGACTCTTCATTTTTTTGATACACGACTATTCAGTACTTCATGTGTCACCAGTCACATTATAAGCTACTTATATGAGTGGCGATTTTTACGTAACTGTCACATATTTTTTTTAATATTCGAATTTTGTTGTTAAACTGGTCAAAAACAGCATCACGTCTTGTAAATAATATTGCAATAATATTATGTGTATTAACTTTCTAGATGTCCAAAATCTCGTGAAAACCGAAAAGTTGGTGTAGTGTGGGGTGTAAATTGGGCCAATAGTTGTTATGGTCCTGCGGGGTAATTACGTAAAACAGTAACAGTAGCAATGGCACAGAATACCTAATAGTATTTCGTACAGAATGGCCACTCCCTTCCCCGCGCTGACATCAGATACCACACCCCACCTCGCACATCACGGCATACGTCGGTGGCTCATTAGCTAGGGGCGCTCACAAAGAACCGCAGCACTGTACTGCTGACACGAACACACAATTTTGCTATTTAAAAGTTTTATTTGAGTTTTAATCACGATGGTTGGATATTGTGATGCTTTTCCGAATTTGTATTTACACAAATGTTTGTAAGATATCGCATTTTAATACCATGCGATTTAATAACCGATTATTTATAGTTAAGTAAGTCATTTAACCCTTTGACCGCCACGGTCGTGTATAGACGACAAATGAAAACGTGCCCAAAACGCCACCGTCGGCTAATGCCGACAAGAAAACACCATATTTTAAGTATAAACAGAAAACTAAATTTAGTTTATTTATTTTGTACTTAAAACATGGTGTTTTCTTGTCGGCATTAGCCGACGGTGGCGTTTTGGGCACGTTTTCATTTGTCGTCTAAACACGACCGTGGCGGTCAAAAGGTTAAACGAAAATATTTTAGTGTAAGCAGTATTTGGTTAGGTACCTTATTTTGGAATTATTGATTGAATAGATAAACCTCTTAAACCGCCTTTAAAAAGGAGGAGATTCTCAATTCGGTTGTATTTTTTTATGTTTGTTACTTCAGCACGCCGCACAGTGGGCTGAAAATTGACCTTCATAGACTTAGGAATCAACTTAGCAAATCTGTATTTTTTTTGGCAGAAATGGGTTTAGGTATAGTATATTGATCGATATAATGCTATCTCGGCTTTTGAATAAACGTTTTTCTTTACTTTATAGCACTTGGTTGAAAAAAATGTATGTAGAAATATGCTAAAATCGATCTATTTCAATTTTGGCACTAGTGCCCCTAATTTCCTTTGGCACGATTATACCCCTTATTTTTCTGCATTTTTTGACATATCACACTATGCGCGCACGCGCGTGAGAGTTTGGGCGAAAAAAAATAAAATATGTTTTTAAAATTCAAAAAGGTTTTAATCTGTTTAAATTGACATTAGTTACTAAATGATTATATATTTATGGATTATAAAATATTTGTACATAAATGCAATCGATCGAGTCGAATAATATCAATCGATTCAACAAGGTAGACACGGCTACACATCAAGCTATACATAACCAGTATAAGTTGAATTCTGATTGTACGAAAAAACCTATACAGTGCGAGGTCAGCTAAAACTGGAAATGTATAGCAGATAGCTTGATGTGTAGCCGTGTGTACGTGATAATTATCTACAGATTTTTGAGAGTACTTAAATAATGAGACTTTCAGCATCTAATATTTACTAAAATACAAAAAATATGGGAACTACTGACCCACAATTACATATAAACTTAACTTAAAAATCTTAAATCAGATTCATCAGACTCTGTGTCATAATCAATGTCATGTATATCACAGAACTCAATAATATCCTGTTGCATTGGCTCAATAATTAACAGATCTATGGTTTCTTGCCTCATTTCTGTTTTATGCTGAGCACGTTGCATTATTAGCCGTGTTGCAGAAACATAAGGATCTGAAGTCAGAAGCATCATCTTCATTATACCTTCATTCGTGCTCTTCCTATTTATTTTACGTGAATGGTGCTCTCTGTATCTGCGAAAATCTTTGTTACGCGCTTCAGACGCTTCTTCAGATAGATTTCCAATCGGCACAATCGAGTTTTTGATGATGCTCTGTGAATCAACAGATTATGTACTGTTGCTGACATATAGTACCAATTATAGAACTGTAAGTATCTCTCTGCGGTCGTACGGGTATAAGCTCGAAATTTTTCAACATCGATGGTTTCACCTGATGTAATTGCCTGTATAATAACTGCAAACCTGCGCACTATTTTTCTTCATCCAAGCCAGTAATAGCTGCCGTTTTTTCAGGAAATTCGAAGAATTTCCGTCATTTGTTGTCCCTGATCCCTGCTTTACAATATCTATCAGAAGCCCCAACTCTTCTCGAAATCTCTCTTGGATCTGTTTCTTTCTCTGCAGCACCACGGATTTGTTGTCTTCTCCTTTGACAGACCAAGTTTTCAAGTCTTGTTTGTATGCTATGTGCAAAAGACTCTCCATGCTATTAATTTGTGCATGCAAAGGTGACAAACCAAACTTGATCATATCAGATGACACTTCTTTTCGCAATACTGCATCGAGATCGTTCATCTGTGATGGTTTCGCCAAACACAAGTAACACACAGCACTGGAGCGAGCTTCTGATAGATAAGTGCACACTTTTCCATCAATCATCGTCAAGACGAGATTGTGTTCAACCTCAATGCCATCAACACATTTGGTTGGGCATAAAGTTTCTTTCTGCTTCCATTTTAGTAATTTCATTTTTTACTACCAACTCACTTTCATTGACAAATTTAAATTGGACTGGTCGGCAGTATAGTGTAGAGCACGGCTTAGGGTTTTCAATGTATTTATGTATACACAATTATGTATTGTACCTGCTAACTTTTCATTATGTGGTGGAGAAAATAAACGTTTTTATTATTATTATTATATAATTACTTCCTTTTGATCTGCAGCAGTTAGTTTTAAAGGAACTAAAGACGTCATGAAAATGGCTTCATCAGTCGTTCCTTCTTCCATTTTTTGCTTGTATCTACTTTGGTTTGATGAACCATCGAAACCCCATTTCACTACATAGTATAAAACAAAGTCGCTTTCTCTGTCCCTTTGAATGCTTAAATCTTTAAAACTACGCAACGGATTTTGATGCGGTTTTTTTTTTATAGATAGAGTGATTGAAGAGGAAGGTTTATATGTATAATGTAATGTGTTTAGTATCAGCATTGCACCCGTGCGAAGCCGGGGCGGGTCGCTAGTTGACAATAAATTTAAGGACTGGTGAGCCGGTTTGTCTGGTAGACTTTTGAGTATACGTTGCACAGTTATGTCAAGGAGAGCTTGAAGAGAAACTTTGGCCATTGTATCTGTTAAACTAAACGCGTTCTTTGGAGGGTAACATTCTTCTTTAGCCTGCTGCACTTTATAATATGATGGGTAAATATCAGATGCACCCTCGCGGATTGTAGATTCTCGCAATGTAATATATTGCCACTTCGTCAGTTTCAGTGATAACAGCAATCCAAGGACTTTTTCCGGAGTAAAAGTACATTTTTTGTGCTTCTGACTCTTAATTAGTTGCGAAAACTTTGCTACCTCTTCAGGATTTTTCATTAAATAATCAATGACTTCAGCCAAATTTTCTTTAACTTGCTTACTGTAGTGTAAACTAGTTCGTCACAGTTTTGTTGACTCTGTTCTTCAATTCTACGTTTTTTCTGTTTAGTACACAAATCTGCGAATGGTTTACGAGGACTTAAACGCTTAGTTAGTGTTCCAACGGACACAGATTGGCTGGTTGAAGGTGCTTGATAGTCTATAATAGCATCCTCTGCAGTTTGTTGCGCAACAACACAAGATGGCCAATCGACTGTAAGTGCCAACCAGTCTTCGTATTTGTTCTTAAATGTTTCAGGGTTTCTTTTGGAATTATTCCATCTTTTTATGACAGCTTGGCTGAATCTTCGACAAAATTCCTTTAAAGTAGACTTAAATTGAACTGAGACACAATAGTTTGCACCAATTCAAGGTAATTACCCAGCTTGCCAGATTGCTTTAAAATAACGTATAAGTCAAGATTATTAACTAAATTGAATTGTTCCATTTTAGAAAATTATATGATCACTCTTTGAAAAAACAAATTCAATTGAAAATAGTAACTGCATGCATATCATTTATACCTAAGGTTCGCAAAAACTATGTAGGAAAGGGGTAGTTAGTTAATGAGAACTAATATCTCAGTAATGGGACGTTAGGTATCATTATGATAGATAATAAATAGCCCATAGATCTTAAGATCTAATTATTATTTAACCATCACCATTAACAAATTACAGAAAAAATAAACTAATGGTTCAAAAAAACTTTGCAAGAACTTTGTAATTAGTTAATGAGATCACATTTTCTCTGTAATAGGACATTGGGTCTCATTATGGTAGATAATAGTCAGTGGATAATAAAATCTCATTATTAAACCATCATCGTTATTAAATTACAAAAAAAAACCATTAATTTCCATGAAATTTGTAATTCTTAATCGGTAGATATTAAATTGTTGTTCATAAATTAATTTATTTATAATCATTTAGTATCTAGTGTCAATTTTAATAGATTAAAAACCTTTTTGAATTTTAAAAACATGTTTTATTTTTTTTCGCCCAAACTCTCACGCGTGCGCGCATAATGTGATATGTCAAAAAATGCAGAAAAATAAGGGGTATAATCGTGCCAAAGGAAATTAGGGGCACTAGTGCCAAAATTGAAATAGATCGATTTTAACATAATCCTCCATACATTTTTTTTCAACCAAGTGCTATAAAGTAAAGAAAAACGATTATTCAAAAGCTGAGATAGCATTATATCGATCAATATACTATACCGAAACCCATTACTGCCAAAAAAGTTACAGATTTGTTAAGATGATTCCTAAGTCTATGAAGATCGATTTTCAGCCCACTGTGCGCCGTCATTTGTTAACCGATTTGGAAAATTATTTTTTTATTTCAAAGGATATTATACTTCCAGCACACCCCGGACACTCCGTACAACGCGCGCAAAATAATTACTTACTACTACTACTACATAGCCAAATGACGTTAGTACACGTGCAAATGTGTGCATGAACACTAGCAGGGTTGGCTGTCGTGCGTAGCGTAAAAAAAAGATGTCATTCAGGCTGGCTGGACAAATCTTCAAAATAGCTCGCATTTAACTAGGTCAATAGCGCATTTTATGTGACGGCTAAACACCCTTATTTCCTTATTTCAGAATTTGTGACGCTACAGAATCTTAGATAATCGATCGAAAACGTGTCCAGCCATCTTGAAAAACCACTTTTCGCTGGTCTCTCAATCTCGGTAACGGAAGTGATTTTGACGACTTTTTGCATATCAACGGGCGTCACATAAATTTGTGACAGGCATCGAGCTAAAAGTTTTGTGATACGAACAGCGGTTTAGTAGAAAAATGCAAAAATCTGTGTCCAGCCATCTTGAATTTACGTATAAAACTTTTGGCTGGCACTTCTGAATCTCAATAACGGGAGCGTTTTCGAATATGGTTCCTTTACTAACATTTAGTGACGCTATTACTGTCACAAATTGACAGTAATAACGTTTGATTTATAGCGTCACATGTAAGGGTTTACGAGAAATCAGTAAAAACTTACATGTCCAACCAACCTGCGTTCAAGCTGGCTGGACACATGTATCTCCGCTGCCTGATGATCTACGGCCTTCGAAATATATTCAAATTTTTGTGACGGAGACGATAATGATTTACTGAATTTGTGACGGAGAAACTTTGAGTAGTTTCAAAGATATTGATCATTTAAGTTTTCCCATACAAACATCCATTAATATTGTGAGGTGACCATAATTTTTACATAAATAAAGTCTCAATCTCGTCAATGGTATTGAGATAGGAAGTGTCGATTCCATCTGGTTTTTTTTATTATGTCCGATGTATAAAAGTGATGCCGATACTTATGTATATGCCGATATATACTTTTTCATTTAAATACCTTCGAGCGTTAGTTATTCTGACACAATGGTGCCAATTCTCTTGTACACCGAACTAAACTATCACTAAAATTACTTACTTTTGACTATGAGAATCTTAGAGCTATTCTGCATTAAAATATCTCTAAATTTAAAAATTATTTTGACACAACCAAATCGAATTTGACAATCGCGACTTCACGTGGTAAGTAGGTATTTTTTTTTTTTTTTTGTTTGGCTTCGCACGGTTTGTGCATTCAGCCAAAAAGTAGGTACTTATTTGCCCTTATAATCATCATCTGCCTAGTCTTTTCCCAACTATGTTGGGGTCGACATCCAGGCTAACCGGATGCAGCTGAATACCAGTGTTTTACATGGAGCGACTGCCTATCTGACCTACACAACCCAGTTACTGGGTAATACGATACCCCTTGGTAAGACTGGTTGTCAGACTTTCGGGCTTCTGACTACCCGTAACGCCTGTCAAAGATCCACGAATGACAGCCGAGATGCTTTCCGAGGCACGGAGGGGTCTCGGTATGTAAAGATGGTCACCCATCCACAGACCAACTGCGGCAAGCGTAGCTTAACCTGATCGATCGACCTGGGCCTCAAGTCTGCTATTACAATAGTGTCAGAATGGTCTATCACTGATTTCATAATTGTCGATTTTGACAAGTTTGGTAATCTACTAATATAATGGCGTCTTTATAACTTTCCAATGCTCAACCACTGACACTCCATTGAAAGAAATGGTAATCTCGTACATAATGACAAATGAATAAATGTAATGATTATTGCTATTTACGAACTTCTTACTACTTCAGATTGCAAACACTAATACGTAATAAGTATGTAAAAATATATAAATTTAGTAGTTTTTATGAGACCATTGACAGACCAATGGCCGACCATTATGAATTTAGCAGATTACATAATGGCAATGGGATCGTGTTGGAATGACGAATTTATAAAAATAGCAGACTTGGGCCCCTGTGCGGCTGTTATTATTTAGCCACGGGCCCCTACCCGTGTTTTTTTTTGAGCCGAAGGTGCGACGCAGCAAATAACAATAAAATATGAAAAATTTAAATATATACATTAAAAGTTAAAATCATATGTACCCTACAACACTCAATTTCTTTAAAAAATTAAAAATCTAATATCTCGTAAACTAAGCCGTATATGTAAATAATTTTTGTGTAAAACTTTAGTCATAAAGTTGTACAAAAATTAATCGTAAGTTGTGTAACTCAATACGAAACAGGTAGATGCCTATGAGTATTCATAAGGATCACTCAGTTCAGCAAATTTAAAAACATTGAATTACTCATAACTTTTTAACAAAAGGTATTTGTGTTATGATATTTATTGTACAAATATATTCGGAACATACATTTTAGGATTTAAAAAAAGATGTATAGAAAAGGTCAACCTAAACCTTTTTACAACGATCTCTCAGACAAAATGGTGTCTGTACTGAGTGATCCAATGATACTGGCATAGATACCTGGAAGTAGCTTTAAATGCCTTGATAGTTTTAAAAAATATTGTGACAATTTGTTAACAAATTTTTGAGGTATAAACTTAGTCAATAGAATAAGTTTTTGTTGAGATTTAGCTCATAGCAGTTTTTGCAAAATGTCTGATTTGAGTGATCCATATTTTGGGCAATAACTGAAGACCCTTGAGAGTGACAAATTTTTTATTTTGGGCTATGAGTTTTGACTATTTTTGACTAAATGTACAATCAGATTTTGTCACGAAATAAAAAAAGATCACTCAATCCAAATGCACATGTTTTCGAGATATAAGCAAAAGAAAAAAAAACTACTGTTTTTGCATCTGAAGTCGAGGCAGTCGAGGTGTTGGTCGTGCCAACTAATTTTATTCCACACCTTTTTAGTCGCGATTAAAAATAGTCAGATTTAGTTAGAAGATCTAAATTATAGGTGAAAAACGTCAAATTCAGAATAGCAAAATTACTATTTTCTCTAAACTATGAACTCAGTGCAATCTTAGTGCTGTCAAACTAAAAGTTAGTTAAGTTGTGTGATTGTGTCACTTTAGTTAATTTCAGAATGGGAAATCGTAATTTGACAGGAATAAACTAAATTTTGGTGATTTTTAGTGTAGTTTAGACGCATTTGTGACAAGATAATCGGCACCAGTATCTACCTATGTACTTACCATGAAAAACACCAATACCTACCTACTAAAAAGAGTAGGTATCTGCACGTAAATAATCAATAACATCAAAAAATTACCCCCCCCCCCCTTCCACACTTTTGTCATCTATCGATTTAAGGCGAAAGCGCCAGGGTAACCCGCGAAATTCATTTTTTTTTACGTTTTTTGCAATTTGCTGGTCAGTATTAAGTTGTACGTTGATTAATATATGATTCGCGGCCGTAACAAATATGTATTTACAGAATTATAATCTATAAATTCATCAATACAACTCTCTAAGACCAAGTAATCCCCAAGAATGACTATTTCATGAAATCTTCACATTTGGGGATTATACTAACTTAACAAGTTGTGTTACTGATTGTAATGATTATAATTCTGTCATCTACTATCACCAAAACACGGATTTTCGTCCATTAAAGAAAACACCTTAAAATATACTTAGTCCTACATAAAACCTACAATATTGGTAACCCTACTGCAGTGTTTGTGTGGGAAAATTTAAATGATCAATATCTATGAAACTACTCAAAGTTTCTCCGTCACAAATTCAGTAAATCATTATCGTCCCCGTCACAAAAATTTGAATATATTTCGAAGGCCGTAGATCATCAGGCAGCGGAGATACATGTGTCCAGCCAGCTTGAACGCAGGTTGGTTGGACATGTAAGTTTTTACTGATTTCTCGTAAACCCTTACATGTGACGCTATAAATCAAACGTTATTACTGTCACAAATTGCGTCACTAAATGTTAGTAAAGAAACCATATTCGAAAACGCTCCCGTTATTGAGATTCAGAAGTGCCAGCCAAAAGTTTTATACGTAAACTAGCGGCCTGTCCCGGCTTCGCATGGGTGGACATTTATTTTTTAAACATTTTTTTTTTCTTGAAATTAAAAAAGCCTATATTAATCAGTGATAATGTAGCATTCAAATGGTGAAAGAATTTTTAAAATCGGTCCAGTACTTTTTGAGCCAATTCGTTACAAACATACATACAAATCTTTCCTCTTTATAATATTATTATTATAGTATAGATAAGAATGTTTGGAAATATGCTGGTCCTTCTTTTGCACTTGTCAAAATCACTTCAATTCATTTGACCACTGTTCACTCTTAACTCCGATTAACCTTCTCTCGACTGTAAATACGATTTAACTGACGAAAAGTCGCTGAGTTTCGGTTTACTTAAATACCATCGGATATCGAAATTTCTAGTACCAGAACACTCTAGAACATTCAGATGTAGATTACTTCGATCTGGATCTTCTAGACCGATTACAGGAGTTTTACACATTTTAGAAATTTCTAGATCATTCCAGAAATTTTTAGAACTTTCCAGAACATTCCAGATCGACTACAACAGTTGTACACAATTTAGAACTATCTAGATTATTCCAGAAAGTTTTAGAACATTCTAGATCATTCCAGAAATTTTTAGAACATTCTAGATCGACTATAACAGTTGCACACAATTAAGTGTTTTTTATATCATTTCCGGAAGTTCTCATGAGTTAGAAGAGGGCAGATATATATTTTTCTACATTTTCACCACCCACAATCACCCACTTCCACCCACCGCGACCAAACTCCCTTACTCCCACCGGGAGACCAAGAGGTATTTACCAACCCAACGGGAAGTTGATTGGAGTTAGTGGAGATAGAGAAAATCCTGTCTTTACGTACGCACATTAGCATTATATATATATATATAGATTCAAGATGGCTGGACACAGATTTTTGCATTTTTCTACTAAACCGCTGTTCGTATCACAAATCTTTTAGCTCAATGCCTGTCACAAATTTATGTGACGCCCGTTGATAAGCAAAAAGTCGTTAAAATCACTTCCGTTACCGAGATTGAGAGACCAGCGAAAAGTGGTTTTTCAAGATGGCTGGACACGTTTTCGATCGATTATCTAAGATTCTGTAGCGTCACAAATTCTGAAATAAGGGTGTTTAGCTGTCACATAAAATGCGCTATTGACCTAGTTAAATGTGAGCTATTTTGAAGATTTGTCCAGCCAGCCTGAATGACATAAAAAAAGGGCGGTGAGCGACGACGATACGTGACCTTGTACGAGCGGCGTTCAATTGTTTATCTAGTAAGTCAGCCTATCGATTCTGTAAAAATCTCACCGTGATAACATAGGTGAAGTGAACTATCAATGGAGGCAATCCCTAACATCAGGTGGAATGATAGCTCACTTCACCTTAGTTTTCACGGTGAGATTTTTACAGAATAGCACTGCAGGTTTGTAATGAAATAAAAATAATATTTTATTAGTTAATAAGTAAAACTTTTTAACAATAACTATAATTTCGGAAGTCAGTGTTTTTGGATCTGTATTTTAGGTTATTGCCACCGACTTCCGAAATTAAAGTTATTTTTCACTTTGTATTTTTTTTGGAAGTTGTTTTTTTTTTGTAAAAAAGTTTTTATTTCTCGCTTTTTAGTGGGTCTGTTTATAATGTATCTAAGGTACAGACGCCAGCAGGTCAACCTACCCCAATCTGTCAAATTTGTTTGATAGATTTTCAACTTTAGTACAAAGGAATAAGGTTCATATTCAATTGGGAAAATCTGACAGATTGGGGTAGCTTGATGTGCTGGCCTCTGTACAATAACCTAATGTCAACTTGCTCATCGCCTTTTACAAAATACATATTGCTTTTCCCGATGCAGGCACGTTAATTGTTGAGGAGTTCTCCTGGTACTCCACCATCAGCTCCATTTCACCATTCGCATTGTGACGAGCAAAAATTGTGCTTAGCAACCATATTAAAGTAGATCGACTGTTTTTGTGCCTCACCCCCGTAAGGGCGCTTTTCGCTTGCACGGGCCAGTGGCTACCAATGCAGGCGGAGACTGCATTGTTTTTGTCCACCAATAGCGCTTCAGCTACACATTGTAAAAAAGGGGTTCTAAACGAGTTATGAAAAAAAAAAACAAAGCATTAAGCTGAGACACTCTTAGATTTTTGTAACAATGCAACATCTGGTATCCATAGTGTTCTTGATCATTGTTTGGCTTCTAACACTTGCAGCCGTGTGGAATGTCCCTGTCAGCCCTTGACCGTAAACTGGCCAGATGGCATAATTTGTCGTGAAGATCTTTCAAAAATACTACAACTTGCTTGACCTTTTTTTTTGTGGATGGGAATTTATCATCAAATGACCGCTTCAAACATTTCTACATTTCTATGTATCTATTCATTGAAGCTTTGTTTTGTGGTTATTAAAATTGAAAATTACAGTTATTCGGATTCAGATATCGAAATAATACACGAGTTGAACGATATAAATAGTTATTATAGTAGACCACAAATGTCGTTAGATCAATTTTTTCCTCTCTAACAAAAGGCATATTTCTGAAAGGCGTCTTTGTCTTTTTTCTTCACCTTCGAGGTAGTTGGGTTATTGTTTCAGACCTTTTTTTCTACTCATTTTATATTGGTTATTGTAACCTTTTTTTTATTTTTACTTATGAAAGTAGGTAGTACTAACTAGGTAAGACACAAGATGTGAATGATGTTGAGAATCCAAAGTAAGTAGGTATTATTTTTGTTCTAAAATAACCGGCAGAAGAAAGTCATTAGCGTATGTATTTTATATGAATAATGTCTAATCTTTAATAAGTCTAGTCTTTTTAATCCATATAAATATTAAGGAATAATGGTAATAAATAGAGCGTACAAAAATAAACACACTTTTAGATGTTTAAACAAAATTAAAAGTCATTTATTAAAACTAGGCTGAGAATCAGCACTTTCGAACGTCGAAATTACATAATTAGACAGACCCCCAAAACGCCCACACTTCACCACTTCCTAGTGCTTAGCTGAGAAGAAGAAGTGGCACAACAAACTCCCCAGCAGCACACCTGTCTGTTCATTTAGAAAAACTTGATTCTATACAATAGTATGCAAATGCAAAATAATCAATTTACATTACGCAACACAAAAACATTAAAATAAATTATTTGCCATATTATGTCGGCTAGCACACGCCAACAACAAAAAAACATATCAACAAAAAAAAGGCGTTGAAAACTAAGATTTCATCGTGCAACCGAAAAACTTTTGCAAAGGGTGAGGCACAACGACCGCTGTTTGTACCTAATCGAATCGCAACCTGTGAAATACTTATTATTGAGTAGTCCCGGTGGCCATCTGTGGTCTCCATCATCAGTTCAAACTCAAACTCAAACTCAAACTCAAAGCATTTATTTCAATTAAACCATTTACAGGCACTTTTGAATTGTCAAGAAGTCGGTCAGTCAGGAAAAAATGAAGCTAGTTGCCCATTCCAAAGCGTAGTAGGTACCTACCTATGGAGAAGAACGGGCAAGAAACTCCATGGACACTCTTTTTAAATAATATTTTTACAAAATTATTAGTTACATCATATGTTGAATTTATAATATGTGAGAACGATGTAAAAAATAAATAAAAATCAAGTACGCGTTAAAAGTGTCCAGAGTACAGCAAATAGTAACAAAATAACAATCCAAAAATAAAATAATTAAAAATAAGCCATGGCAGCTAAAAGATGACCAGCCCCAACTGACGGCTCCCGTTCACGAACATGACGCATGGATCAGCACCATCCAGCTCAACCATTTTGTAGGGAACCGAATGTTCCACTTCACTAAATGTTGCTTTCCGAGAGCAAATGCAAGAGTTACTATAAATACTTAATTCTCGAATCGCTATAGGTGTGGCTATAATATTTGAAGAGTTCCTTCGATTTCTCCAGGATCCCGTCATCAGAACTGGATTTTGACCACAATGGGACCAATCTGGAAGTATATCCTTTGAAATAAAAAAATAATTTTCCAAATCGGTTTACAAATGACGGCGTGCTGAGGTAACAAACATAAAAAAAATACAACCGAATTGAGAATCTCCTCCTTTTTTAAAGTCGGTTTAAAAGAAGTTATCTATTCAATCAATAATGCCAAAGTAAGATACCTAACTAAATATTGCTTACACTAAAATATTTTCGTTTAAATGACTTACTTAACTATAAATAATCGGTTATTAAATCGCATGGTATTAAAATGTGATATCTTACAAACATTTATGTAAATACAAATTCGGAAAAGCATCACAATATCCAACCATCGTGATTAAAACTCAAATAAAACTTTTAAATCGCAAAATTGTGTGTTGTTCGTGTCAGCAGTACAGTGCTGCGGTTCTTTGTGAGCGCCCCTAGCTAATGAGCCACCGACGAACGTCGCGGTGTGCGGGGTGAGGTGCGGTATCTGAAGTCAGCGCGGGGAAGAGAGTGGCCATTCTGTACGAAGTACTATTAGGTATTCTGTGCTTCCAGATTAGTCCCATTGTGGTCAAAATCCAGTTCTGATAACGGGATCCTGGAGAAATCGAAGGAACTCTTCAAATATTATAGGCACACCAATAACGATTCGGGTATTAAGTATTTAAAGTACCTAACTCGTGCATTTGCTCTCGGAAAGCAACATTTAGTGAAGTGGAACTGATGATGAAGACCACAGATGGCCACCGGGACTACTCAATAAGTATTTCACAGGTTGCGATTCGATTACTTTAATATGTTTGCTAAGCACAATTTATGCTCGTCACAATGCGAATGATGAAATGGAGCTAATGTTGGAGTACCAAGAGAACTCCTCAATAATTCGACGAACGATAATGCATCAGGAAAAGCAATATTTTGTAAAAGGCGATACTTTATGAACAGACCCACTAAAAAGCGAGAAATAAAACCTTTAAAAAAAAAAAAGATTTCCAAAAAAACTACAAAGTGAAAAATAACTTTAATTTCGGAAGTCCGTGGCAATAAACTAAAATACCCGACTTCCGAAATTAAAATGATTGTTAAAAAGTTTTACTTCTAATAAAATATTATTTTTATTTCATTACGAACCCGAATAACTAGATAAACAATTGAACGCCGCTCGTACAAGGTCACGTATCGTCGTCGCTCAACGCCATTTTTTTTACGCTACGCACGACAGCCAACCCTGCTAGAGTTCACGCACACATTTGCACGTGTACTAACGTCATTTGGCTATGTAGTAGTAGTAGGTAATTATTTTGCGCGTACAACTACGGAGTGTCCGGGGTGTGGCAATGGCTTTCATTGTGACAGTTCAATAACATTTATTGCGTCATTAAAAAACTAGAAAAAAAAAACAGCCGCAGCAGAATTTTTCTTCGAACTTATAATTCAATACTCATACTTCAAAAACTTTTTAACAAAAAAAACAACCGACTTCAAAAAAAAAAACACTACAAAGTGTAAAATAACTTTAATTTTAATTTCGGAAGACGGTGTCTTTGGTTCTATATTTACGTTTTTGCCACCGACTTCCAAAATTAAAATTAAAGTTATTTTGCACTTTGTAGTGTTTTTTTTTTGAAGTCGTTTGTTTTTTTTGTTAAAAAGTTTTTATTTTTTACTTTTTATAGTCAGAGTGCATCTCATGACAATTCCAATAATCCCAAACACGGCTAGAATACATGGTTTTATTACGAAGTTCCGGTACCTACCTTCCAGCTTCATCATCAGATCGGTTTGATGGTACCATTTTCGTCAGAACCATTTATTTAAATTTGCTTCGTCATAGTCGCTTAACTATCTTAATCGAGATATCTTATCGCCACCCGTGAAATACTTATTATCATTGAAGAGTTCCTGTGGCTATCTGTGGTCTCCTTCATCAGTTCCACTTCACCAAATTATACTTTTTGAATGCAAATGCTTGACATGTTGATGAAAATACCAAAATTGCTACATGTATGCCTATAATATTTGAGGAGTTCCCTCAATTCCTCATGGATCCCATCATCAGAACTGGATTTTGACAAGAATGGGACCAATCTGGAAGCATATCCTTTCAAATAAAAAAAAAAAATTCCAAATCGGTTCATAAATGACGGCGTACTGAGGTAACAAACATAAAAAAAAACCGAATTGATAACCTCCTCCTTTTTGAAGTCGGTTAAAATGATTCAGATTGTAATTGATAGTCTGTTACGCAATTAGCGTGCTGGCACAGATTACTGAATAGTTACTACGTAACAGATACTTCACTCAGTAGAAAATTTCCAATACCTATTACGATAATTGCCTACTCCCTCGCGTCAACAACCACTGTATGCTAAAATGCGCCTAAATGCTCAAGCGTACAGCAGTGATTGCTTCGCACCGCGCGATTCCACAGTAATCGCAGGGCTGCCTCTTCGATAAAATTAAATTAACATAACTTTTTATCTATGTTATTGAGAACTGTGAATATGTTCTGACTTTTATGTGGCAGTTAAAAATTTTATCATTTATAAAATATTTAACCAACTTAAAAAAAAGGAGGTGATCAGACATACAGGCCAAACTGAGATGTTTGGCTTGTATGGTTTGTAGGTATGTATGTTTGTGGGCGATAATCTCGCGTTTGGCTAAACCGATATCGATGCGGTTTTCAGAAAAGGATTTGTTACATTTAGGAGAACGTTTTAAAATAAGTATAATACTTCTTAGTTTGATGATGATCTTCGGAGATGTTCACTAGAAATGAAAAAAACACCCATGAAAAAAAAACCCATCTACAGCACATAAGGCACCACACGCGTACGAACGAACAGCACTATTAAAATTGAACGGCGTGCGCGCGCTTCGCTTGCGAAAACCGCACTGAATTTGATCCGCCGGCGGACCGAGACCGCTCGGCTGGGCGGTAGGCACATATAGCGCGCAAGTACATGGAGTGACGGAGGCCTGGTGCTGGTCCATTACTAAGGGGTCGTCTCCACGAGCGAGAGAATCGCGGCGATAGTCATGCAATGCCATCAAATTATCGTCGCAATGATATCGCCGTGTGGAGATTGATTCATAGAGTTTCTATTGACTTTGATGGCACGACGCCACCACCACCTTTGACTGAAATCCTTAGTTTCGCATAGTGACTGTACTACTCAATTAGCCTTGTCGGGATCACACGTCTCACGTAATATTAGAACACACACCTTCCAATATATAAATAAAAAGGATAATAAACGTATTATTAAAATCCTTAGAACGGTCTTTCCTTTGGTGTTCCTCCATTAACCCTAACAGGCTGAAAGACTACAGAGTTGAATGAAAGGCTTGATGCAGAAAGCGGTAGATATCCTTAGACGTGGTTTGGCCGGCCCGGCGAACTACTTTTTGTACTGCTGACTGTTGATACCTTGGTTTATACTTTCGAAGCCTAATATATATATTACTAGCGGCCTGTCCCGGCTTCGCACGGGTGGACATTTATTTTTTAAACATTTTATTTTTTTTCTTGCAATTAAAATAGCCTATAGCCGTCAGTGATAATGTAGCATTCAAATGGTGAAAGAATTTTTAAAATCGGTCCAGTAGGTACTTTTTGAGCCAATTCGTTACAAACATAAATACAAATCTTTCCTCTTTTTAAATTAGTATAGATAGATAGAAGTAGGTAAGTATCTAAAAAGTAAACTAGATGAAAATAAACGAAAATCTAATAAATAAAATTAATGCGTGTCAGTGTTTGTAACAAAGCTCCTCAGAAACGACTTGACCGATTCTTATGAAATTTTGTGTGTAAATTCAGTAGATCTGAGAATAGGACGTAACCTAACCTATCCGAGTCGGAGTGCCCTATAGTCCCGATTGCATCCAGTTTCTCCTGATATAACAACCGTTACACACCCAATGTCGATGGCAAATGATGTTATGGCATAAAATATGATAACTATGGCACGTGATAATTAGGGCTTACAATGATTATGACAAATGATGTTATGGTAAGTGACTTTATGGGAAACAAAGCTTCTAGCACGTGACTAATATAGCAAATAAGAGTAGGCCAAATGAATATTACGTCATATTATAATATTATGGCTGTTGACTATTAAGGCAAATGATATTAGGGCAAATAAAATTCGGGCAAACGGCGGTATACCGCATGAAAATTGTTAAATATTTTTGTTGAGAAACATTGAATTCGTCGTGTATTTTGTAAGGCATATTTTTGTGTATGTGTCAGAATGGCTGGTTGCCTGTGGCTTTGGTCTATGAGAGTTGATTAGAAAATTGCTACATAATTGCTTATATTTGCTACATTTAATAAATAATTGCTACATACTATATATATTCAGAAATAACATATTTTTTTTGTACAGCCATCCTGACGTTTGGTTGGCTGGTCGCCTCCTAGTTTAAAGCCAAGCATGCAGAGTTTTCCGAAATGTATTGCGTCAATAATTGCTACATATTTGCTTCATTTATCTAATTTAGTTGTATCTTCAAACATATGTTAAATAAAGGATGTAGCAATTATTTTAATTATCCCAAGGAAAAGTGCCTGATAAAACAATAAAGGCAAATACTTAGTTATGTTGAATCGGTTTAATCGTTTAGGCTCTGGCAACAGCGTAAGTAATGCGATTCTTGCGTTAAAAAAAATATGCACCTACCCTCAATAATCCAATAATTATCATTATAACAATTATTCTTAGTCATTGCTAGTGCAGATATCGTATTGGAATCACAGTCTAGGCTTATTTAATTTTATTCGACAATTTAAATAGATCTATGTTATTATAATTAACAAGTACGGAGTACCTACCTATAGAACCAATTTTTAATAACATAAAGTAGCAATAATAGCCTCCTAAAGTAGCAATACCGTTGACTGAAGACACACTGCAACTATTTGCCTTTATTGTTTTATCAGGCACTTTTCCTTGGGATAATTAAAATAATTGCTACATCCTTTATTTAACATATTTTTGAAGATACAACTAAATTAGATAAATGAAGCAAATATGTAGCAATTATTGACGCAATACATTTTGGGAAACTCTGCATGCTTGGCTTTAAACTAGGAGGCGACCAGCCAACCAAACGTCAGGATGGCTGTACAAAAAAAATATGTTATTTCTGAATATATATAGTATGTAGCAATTATTTATTAAATGTAGCAAATATAAGCAATTATGTAGCAATTTTCTAATCAACTCTCATAGACCAAAGCCACAGGCAACCAGCCATTCTGACACATACATTTTTGTCGCCAAGTGGCAGATTTTTGCCCAGTCTGTTCATTTTTTATTGGATAAGGTTACACTGTTTGACAGTTGACAGACTGTTGTATGACTGTAGAAACATCGTAAATTACACTGACGTACCAATCACATGGACCCGGCATACCTACAAGAAAAACGTGCATACCTACACTTTACTGAGTGGATAAAATGGCGGCTAATAGAGCAGCCCCTAATCGATATTTCTATAAAATAACATCGATATAAGATTGTGAGAATGTTTTCTTAGTGTCACGGACTCACGGTACAATATCTACGGGTAATACCCCAAGTTTTCTAACTTAGGTCTTTCATTTAAGCTATTTGTAGGTTCGTCCATCTTTCACAGCTAAGCCGTAAGAGATGTTACCGTCAATGAATCGCTGATGATAATTGATAATAATTTGAATAATAATACAAAAATTGTAACAGAACTGCAATTTGGAAAAAATGTGTGAAAATTTGAATTTCGGGATATAATGAATTAATGACGGAACTAACATAATTAATATTATTGAAATTTAGATGTTAAGTTTCCAACACCTACCTTTTCTAACATGCAGATGATAGTGGGCTTTAATTAAAAGTCAACAATAAATTATAATTAAGTATATAATTATTTTCAGCTGAAATTAAGTACACATACTGGTGCTGGTTGTTTTCGGGTGATTTCTGCTTCTTTTGATGCCACATCCACACATATTGCAATTGGGCATCTTGCTGCTGACGACTTCCACTATAGAACCGAGTTCAAACACAATGACACAGCAAATTACTCCAAAATTCACAAATTATATCCACAGCTCAAGAGCATTTGACAGTTGACGTACCCAACTTTGGTACCAAACAGTGAGAGGATAAAATGGCGACCGGCCGCAAATAGGTATTTTAGTGACGCTAGGAATGGCGGGATGCCATTATAGTGACTGTCAAAAACACTGTTATCCTTTTTCACATATGCAAAATTAAGAAAGTTAAAAAGGGATGGCAATATTTTTATGATTTTGGCGTCGATATGCCTCATATTTGTTTAACTGTGTTTTTCTCACTGATGTACCAATCACATACTTACAAGAAAAACGTGCATACCTACACTTTACTGAGAGGATAAAATGGCGTCTAATAGAGCAGCCCCTAATCGATATTTCTATAAAATAACATCGATAAAAGATTGTGAGAATGTTTTCTTAGTGTCACGGACTCACAGTACAATATCTACGGGTAAAAATACCCCAAGTTTTCTAACTTAGGTCTTTCATTTATTTGTAGGTTCGTCCATCTTTCACAGCTAAGCCGTAAGACGTGTTACCGTCAATGGACCGCTGATGATAATTGATAATAATTTTAATAATAATAAAAAAATTTTAACAGAAATAAAATTTGGAAAAAAATGTGTGAAAATTTGAATTTCATGGGATATAATGACGGAACTAACATAATTAATACTTTTGAAATTTAGATGTTAAGTTTCCAACACCTACCTTTTCTAACATGCAGATGATAGTGGGCTTTAATTAAAAGTCAACAATAAATTATAATTAAGTATATAACAACAAACAACAACAAACAAATCACTCATTTATTTCTGAGCTATACAATTTTGATCAGATAATTTCGATGTGATATTGTTTCAGATTTCTTTCATAATATTTTCGTCTGTATTAAAAAATTCTCGTTAGGTCTCTTTATCTTCTTGGGCTGTTTTTGAAATTTGTCCTTTAATTCTCTTAATAAATCTGAAACAAATAAAATATAAGTAAGCTTTAATAGATATTGAAGACAAGCGAGAGATATCTCCTACTCTGTCTCAATTACTTTATTCAGTCACACCCCGGACACTCCGTACAACGCGCGCAAAATAATTACCTACTACTACTACATAGCCAAATGAAGTTGGTACACGTGCAAATGTGTGCGTAAACTCTAGTAGGGTTGGTTGTCGTGCGGAGCGTAAAAAAAATGGCGGGAACGACGACGACGCAACTAGAAAGGACTAGTTTGATTGTTTATCTAATTAGTCGGGTTCGTAATGAAATAAAAATAATATTAAAATAGTTAAGTAATAAATGTAAAACTTTTTAATATTTCTCGCTTTTTAGTGGGTCTGTTTATAAAGTATCTAAGTTACAATAGCCTAATGTCAACTTGCTCATCGCCTTGTACAAAATATTGCTTTTCCCGATGCAGGGACGTTAATTGTTGAGGAGTTCTCTTGGTACTCCATCATCAGCTCCATTTCACCATTCGCATTGTGACGAGCATAAATTGTGCTTAGCAAACATATTAAAGTAATCGAATCGCAACCTGTGAAATACTTATTATTGAGTAGTCCCGGTGGCCATCTGTGGTTTTCATCATCAGTTCCACTTCACTAAATGTTGCTATCCCAGAGCAAATACCCATGCAAATAAGGTACTTAGCTAAATATTGCTTACACTAAAATATTTTCGTTTAAATGACCTACTTAACTATAAATAATCGGTTATTATATCGCATGGTATTAAAATGCGATATCTTACAAACATTTATGTAAATACAAATTCGGAAAAGCATCATAATATCGAACCATCGTGATTAAAACTCAGATAAAACTTTTAAATCGCAAAATTGTGTGTTCGTGTCAGCAGTACAGTGCTGCGGTTCTTTGTGAGCGCCCCGAGCTAATGAACCGCCGATAATGTCGCGGGTGTACGGGGTGAGGTGCGGTATCTGATGTCAGCGCGGGGTAGGGAGTGGCCATTCTGTACGAAGTACTATTAGGTATTCTGTGATTCAGTGTCCGGTTGAAACTAGATTCTTCCAATTGAAGAGAACAAATATGAATTGTTTTTGTTGACATCTCTAAATTTTCAACACCGATTGTTTCCAACCAATAAAGAACCATAAAATAGCATTAAGTATCGATAAATATAATAATGTCAAATGCACTACTCTATCCCTACAATAACAAAGAAAATGATTTCATGAAATACAACTTGAAAATAAAGAGAAAAAGGAAAATATGAATGCTTTGCTGTTGAAACTCTTCAACGAATGCAGAATCTTTTGTTTATCCTCTAAATCTAATGATATTTCAGCTGAAATTAAGTACACATACTGGTGCTGGTTGTTTTCGGGTGATTTCTGCTTCTTTTGATGCCACAGCCACACGTAATGCAATTGGGCATCTTGCTACTGACGACTTCCACTATAGAACCGAGTTCAAACACAATAACACAGCAAATTACTCCAAAATTCACAAATTATATCCACAGCTCAAGAGCATTTGACAGTTGACGTACCCAACTTTGGTACCACAAACAGTGAGAGGATAAAATGGCGACCGGCCGCAAATAGGTATTTTAGTGACGCTAGGAATGGCGGGTTGCCATGATAGTGACTGTCAAAAACACTGTTATCCTTTTTCACTTATGCAAAATTAATAAAGTTAAAAAGGGATGGCAATATTTTTATGATTTTGGCGTCGATAAGCCTCATATTTGTTTATCTGTGTTTTTGTATAGTCAAACATTTCGGGTTCTTAGGATGTATAATCTAAGCTACAGCTACTGACAAGACAATTGACAATTTGACATTTCGTAACGTAATATTCAAGAAGTAATGGAAACCTATGCGTGTCGCGTATTTATTATTTATCTATTTAGATTGAGAAATTATTAAGTTCAATCAAATCGTAATCGTTTGCATAAGTAGATAGTGAAAGAAACGCTATAGACAAAGTATGTCAATTTGGAGCTCTGTCCACAAAAATGTGGATGAAGACCAGTCGGAATTTATAACAGATTTCCCCAAGAAATCATACACCAAAATTGACGCTACTTCAAAATTACAAGTAATTCAAGCTCTAGATAATGGTCAATGTAAATCCGACATAGCTAGAGAATATGGTGTTCATCCCCAGACTATATCAACAATTTACAAAGAGAAAGATTCTATCATAAAAAAATATACGCAGAAATATAACCTTCTTAAGGAAATTTGTAGTCTTAATCTAGAACAAAACCTTTTGAATTGGTTTGAACAACAATGTGAAAGTGAAAATGTCATCACAGAAGATAATCTACGCAATAAAGCACAGGATATACTCAAGGGATTGAGTGAAGAATTTACTTGCATTGATGATTGGCTGTTAAGTTTTCGCACAAGACATAATATATCCAAATACACATCTGATAATGTTTGCAGTGAAAAAGCTAAAGAGGATTGGAAAAGGTTTCTCAATAGTTCAGAGTCCAAAGATATCTATCTGGGTGGTGTTTGTGCATTATCACACAATCTTGACTACAACAGCTACCTAAGTGGACAAAATGCAGACAGTTATGTTTCATTACTGTTTATAGTAAATACTTTAGGAACTGACAAAAAGGAAGTAGCAGTTGTTGGTAAAGAGTTACTGGAAACAGAATCACATGTTAGAAGCTTACCAGTTCACTACTACTATTGTATTAATTCACAAATAAATTATTCTGTGGTCTTGAGTTACTTAACAAAATGGGAAAAGGAATTAGTATCTAAAGGTGCCTATGTAACCTTGGTATTAGATGCCCCAGAAAGCTTCACTCGAAACCTACATTTTGAAAATATAAGAATAGTCAGTACTACTGACCTAAGCTATGGGACAAATATTTTAGAAAAGGTAGTTGAATGTTTTAAGTACCATTACCGAAGATTACAAATAAGTAGATCTTTAACCTATGGTAAAGACAACTCATCTTTTATGGATTACGTTCATATGATAGGAAGTGCATGGTATAATGTACCACAAAAGTACATCCGGGGCCTATGCTTCCCGCCCGGGGATGGCAGTCTATTCTTTAATGTCAAAGAGGACAGTGACAGTGATCATAGTATATCTCGGTGGTGCAAGATGTATAATGTTCCACTGAATGCAGAACAGTGCCCAAGTTCATTAGATAAATATATTTTTTGTGACAACAAACTGCCGTGTATTTTCTGTGGGCAACTGGATGAAAGTATGCAAGCTACTGAAGTGCTAAGTCAAAAATCATGTCAGTCCACCTCAGGAATGGAGGCCTATCAGGCTATGAAAAGAATTGTTTCTTATCTACAAGGCGAGGGTGCAGGAAGTTCAATTATGAAATATGCCAAATATCTGGAAAATCATCTTGAATACGGAGCACTTTTGCAAATGCACCAAATTATAGCTAGTACAAATGATTCTATTTAAATAAAATATTGTTTTAAAGTAAAATATGTTTTATTGATTCAAAGGTCATAAATAGTATGATTTATTAAAGATACACAAATATATGCTTTATTTATACTTAATATGAAAGTTTAATGACAAGTAATCATGTTTATAATAGTAAACTATTGCTTGCCTAATGTTAATCTTTGGCCTAGCTTGGGATTCAAACCCGATTTTGGGCCCAAGTAGGTAGGTCCTTTCATAGTAATTTAACCCCAGTATTGAGCATTTACAAACATTCGCCCCCTTTGGTGGTTTATCATCAGTTCATCATAAACGTTTTTACTATCTAGGCTTTTTTAATTAATTCGCGAAACTTCAACTTGGGGTGATGGTCACACACAAGTAACCCCTTTCCAATAAAACAAGAATCACCGAAATTGGTCGAAGTTGTTTATAGAATTATCGCTAAATGTACAGAGGCCAGCACATCAAGCTACGCCAATCTGTCAAATTTTACCTCGGTTATCAATCCCAAAGGTAACCAACTACGACTTACGTTCGTCGCAAATAATTTTCAATTATTTCGCCGTTTTGATTGCATAACATAACGTCACACCTGTAGTCCCAGAGTTTTTCCCTAAGCACACCCACATTTTTGTTTTGATTAATTTGTCACACACCCGGCAAGTTCTCGTTTATCGCAGCGACAAGAGCTATCGAAGAGAGTACTCGCTTGGCGACACTCACTGCTCGTAGTTAGTGCCGGCGGGCGGTTGGACAGGTGTCTAATTCGTGTCCTTAACCATACAATCCTCACCTTTGCAAACTTCATGAAAATCAATTTTGAGAACACCAAAAAATAGTCATGAAATAATCACCGTGGTCAAAAAAATAGTCGCAATATGATTCCGAAGGGCACGCCGCGATAGTAGGGCACGCCGCGATAGCGGCGGTAAGACCCCTCTTTGAGGAGTGGCTAGAGAGGCGCCACGGCGCCCTCACCTACCGCCTGACGCAGGTCCTCACCGGACACGGGTGTTTCGGGAGGTTCCTGCACATCATCGGGCGGGAGGAAACGCCCGGGTGTCACCACTGCGAGGGTCGCCCGGAGGACACGGTGGAGCATACGGTGGCGGTATGCCCCAATTGGGCGGAGCACCGCCGTGTTCTCGCAGAGGCGATCGGCAGCGGCGGCGACCTCTCGCGCCCGGCCCTGGTTCAAGCCATGGTCCGGGGCGAGAGGGAGTGGGAGGCAGTCACCTCCTTCTGCGAAGCAGTCATGCTAGCGAAGGAGGTGGCGGGACGGCTGAGGGAGAGGGCCTCACGTCCCAGCCGCCGCGGGAGACGCCCCGGGCGTCGGGAGCCGCGAGACGACTCCCGGCCACCGTAGGCGCGGGCCTGCGGGCGGAGAGTAATGGGTAACTCTCCGTCCGATCAGGACCAGGCCCGTGCCGGACGGCGCGTACGTGTTCCACGCGCGCCTCAAAGAGATGTCAGCATTAGGAAGGGGCCCGAAAGGGCCGAAGCCTGCCGGGGCAGCGGGATTGTCCGAAAGGGTTACCGCTACCCTGGAACACAAAGGGCTAAGGAAGGAACACGGGTGGGTTTTAGTCAGTAAGAGTCTGACACTCCCTTCTGCTCCACCCAGAGCGGGAGGGGTCATTGGATGATTTCCCATCCACAAAAAAAAAAAAAAAAATATGATTCCGAGGTTATAGCTATAAGTTGTGGTGAGGATTGTGTGGTGAACGTCTCCACACAATCCTCGCCTCTAGTGCAACCAAACGACTGGGAGTAGGTAGATCTACTTGGTTTCAATTCCATAAAATAATCAAGATATTATACCTAGTCGTCATGCTATGCCAAATCTTGAAGAAAAAGAATGTTCCAAAACGGTCTAAAAATGACGGCGTACTGAGGTAACAAACAAAAAAAAAAAAAATACAACCGAATTGAGAACCTCTTCCTTTTTTGAAGTCGGTTAAAAAATAGTCAAGAAATAGTCTCCAACCATGGTAATTTCGACCTGGTTTCCTACGTAGAAGTATATTAAACTTCCATGTAAACTTCTAAATACATTTTTTGGTTGTATTAAAAACGGTAAGTATAACCTTTTAGAGATTTGGCATAGCGTTACGACTATTTATTGACTATTTTTTGGAATTGGAATTGAAACCAAGTCGATACGTACTCCCAGCCGTTTGGTCGCACTAGAGGTGAGGAATGAGGATTATCTGGAGACGTTCACCACACAATCTTCACCAACTTTTATAGTATAACTTCGGAATGTGAAAGTTTGAACATTTGTTACTCAATCACGCAAAAACGGCAGAGCGGATTTAGATGAAATTTGGTAAGTATACGAAGATTGTTTATAATCTGAAAAACACATATCGAGACCTTTGGGTAGAAAGGTCGTATAAACCATTTTGGCCAAATTGTGTTACTTATACCTATTAGGTACCTACAATTTTTCTCAGATTTTTTTTTCTATCGATCTGTAAGTATATACGAAATGCAGAAATTCGCACAAAAATGGTTACTACGACCCAGAAATTTTCAGTCATAGCCTCATAAAAAGGTAAATGTTCAATGTAAAAGCCGAATGTTTTTTTTTTTTTTTTTTTGTAGTTTTGTTATGATGTAATGACCATAACTTATATTAACTCAGGGCGTAAAGATAGTCGTTAATTGTAAATGGTTTATACGCCCTAAAGTGTTAAATGCATTACCTAAAAATAGTTTAAATTCGACGTCGTAAATTCAAAGGCAGTTCGCGACGTTGGTGTATAAACCATGTTCATTGCAAGAAGCACTACGACCGACAGACAAGGCTCGCATTTGCCGCGCAGCGACAAGTAGAAGAGCGAGCGGGATAGACAGATACCGGCGCATTTCGATACCTTTGGGTAGAAAGGTCGTATAAACCAAAACCCGACTTTTCAGGAGAGTAGAAAAATGATCTATGAGAAAGGTTCTTACAATTTGCAAATTAAAAAGGTTAAATCATCAAAACCTCTCTATCTTCTTTAGTTTTAAAGTTAGCTTGGATTTACGTCTAAGAAAAAATTAATTATTGGTTAAAACACCCCATGAAAATGTACTTTAAAAAAACTGTATAGGTCGTATATCCATTTTTGGTAAGCTTATGGTCACATTCACTGTCGTAAAAACCCATATATGTAGTTTTTTTTTGTATTATAACCATTTATAATCATAGATCAAATGAATTCTGACTAATAAACAATCCAGTTACTCTCAGAATTGGTAGGAACTCAATCATTATTATTCTAATACCCAATAATGGTCGATTCAAATAAAATAAAACTACCTGAAATACGAAATCAATGTTTAATAAGTATTATAATACCTTCTAATCAACATTTACTATTATTTCAATAATGGTACAACATACCTAACAGGTTTAACATTTTTAAATTGAAAAAATAATTATAACAACTTAAACTGAAAAGTGAAATAAAAAAATCTACCTAGTCATACAAAAGCTAAAATTATTCAAACTTCTTCTAAATTAAAGTAATCAGGCATTTTATAAATTATTAATGATTACTAAGGCTTACTTACTAATAGTAATTTATTGTTTTGCAATTAATAAAAAAAAAAAAACGATCAAGCACTAAACGTAACTAACTTATGTACTAAAAATTAACTTATTTATGATATAAATTTGTATTCATAATTAGTTTAAAATTATTTATGAATTGTTACTATAAATTATTTTAATTATTATTATAAATTATTTTAAAACGAATTATGAATTTTATTGAGAAACACATTTTCAAAAAATTAATTTAGATGGTTAGCGTCTATGTGGTACCAAAAAGGTACCACCATGATTATTTTAACTTACCCCATACCCCAACTTACCACATTTTTTATTTTATTTAGTTGCAATTCAATAAATTACTATTAGTAAGTAAGCCTTAGTACAAAGGCTTAATTCAATAATTTATTGAATTAAGTGCATTTAAATAAGTACAAAAATTAAAATAAAACGATCAAGTCATAATTTTTTAAATGATTAAAATGCCTCATTACTTTAATTTAGAAGAAGTTTGAATAATTTTTGTTTTTTTATGACTAAGTAGATTTTTTTATTTCACTTTTCAGTTTAAGTTGTTATAATTATTTTTTCAATTTAAAAATGTTAAACCTGTTAGGTATGTTGTACCATTATTGAAATAATAGTAGGTAAATGTTGATTAGAAGGTATTATAATACTTAATAAATGTTGATTTCGTATTTCAGGTAGTTTTATTTTATTTGAATCGATCATTATTGGGTATTAGAATAATAATAATTGAATTCCTACTAATTCTGAGAGTAATAGGATTGTTTATTAGTCAGAATTCAATTGATCTATATTTATAATTGGTTTTTAATACAAAAAAAAACTACATAAGTATATGGGTTTTTACGACAGTAAATATGACCATAAGCTTACCAAAAATGGATATACGATCTATACAGTTTTTTTAAAGTACATTTTCATAGGGTGTATTAACCAAGAATTGATTTTTTCTTAGACGTAAATCCAAGCTAACTTTAAAACTAAAGAAGATAGATAGGTTTTGATGATTTAACCTTTTTCATTTGCAAATCGTAAGAACCTTTCTCATAGATGATTTTTTTATAACTTCAAAAACAAAAAAGTTATGAATTTTTATCTGAAAAAAAAAAAGTTTTTCTGCTCTCCTGAAAAGTCGGGTTTTGGTTTATACGACCTTTCTACCCAAAGGTATCGATATGATACGTTTTATCCCGGTAAATGGTCCAAATTAGTTTAGTCCGGTCAAATTAGTCAGCGCCTGACGTAAATTGACGTATTTTTAGTAGCCAATTTTTTAACAACTTGTCTATGGATTATCTAATTGATTGATTGATTGATTACTGATTGTCTGAGGTGCTTTGCATTCGAGCCCATTGTTTTTTATTTATTTATTTTCACCAAGACACAAACATCAGTGTAGCCCTAGCTCTTGTACTAGGAGTAGGTAAAACATAACCTCACATGCTTCTCCGAAGGGGTAGCGTAATGAGGGAAGATCCTTAGTGAGTTTCTATCTGAAAAATATTCTCGCACTCGTAAGACTGTAATACAATAACTTGTACTCTTCTTCTAAAGTTTTGATTTTCTTCTCCGTAAGCGCTAACGCCTGCTGCAGCTGTACAGATCCCTTATTTTGTTGCTCTTGTAGTAGTTTCCTTTCATCGCTTATGTGCTTCCAGACTGAATCAAACCAATGAAGACCTTCAAAGTTCGTGTCCTGAAAATAATAAATAGATTAGGTGTACTTAAATCATTAGAATGAAGAGGTACACGGTATACCTCTTCATTCTAATGATTTAATTATACCGCTTTTAATTACATCAAGATATTTTGCCACTACCGTCGCCCCACGATATTTCTGCGACGTATTCTTCATTCTTCTTATTCTCTACACTTGAGTAGAGGGGCGAAATTTAAACAACCCGCCTCCAAAGGGATATGTATTCTTTTGTTCCTTTTCATTGATACAGTTTAACATAAGATACTTTGTCGACTTACGCAGAACAGGGAGAACATAGGATGCGGGAGCGAGAGAAGAGAACTCGGAAATTTTGGACCCCTGCCCAGATATGTTATATTTTCTTTAACATTCATACGGAAGACTTAGGTTTCCTTTAGACCATACAGAATATGGAGTTATTTTGTTGACTTAGGGCTGATTTTTCCAATGCCAGGTAATTTTATCGGAGAAATAATTTAGCATTTTTGAAAGTTCTTCCATACAAAAACTGTCAGACGTCAATTTTATTCCACGAATAAAAAATATCTATAGATTGAAAAATCCCCATAAGCAAAAACGTTTAGGAATAAGAGAATTGAGGAAGTAAGAGCGAGCTCCAAAATTGTAGCTCCCTAAGTTTATATTTTACATAAGTACGGGGTTATTATACCTAACTTTAAAATGAACAGCGTCCTGGGCGGTCGCCCAGCCGCACCCTACACTAACTCCGGTACTGCAGCTATTTAACTAACCACAATCTATGATCGATAATCACAGATTGTGATTATCGATCACAGATGGTGTGATGTGGATTGGATAGGACACGTGACACTCGCTAAGTCTGTTTAGTCTTGTAAATTAGTCTCTATCCTACTAAAACTGATCGTTCAAGTACAGAGGCATCAAGCTACCCCAATCTGTCAGATTTTTCCAATTGAATATGAACCTTATTCCTTTGAGCTAAAGTTGAAAATCTATCAAAGAAATTTGACAGATTGGGGTAGGTTGACCTGCTGGCGTCTGACCCTAGTGGCACTTGCAAAAACAATATTCTGTTTATTAATTTATATAAAACGACGCACAAGGCTATTCCGTCACCGACGGTGTGGTTGGTACAGTAAAGTGGGTACTTTTACAGTTTTACACGTTAAGGAGCACTTCGGAACAGAGTCGTCGATAGACCACGCAGCAAATAGTGTATTTCGATCGCGCATTCCGATGGTTTCGCAGTCGCCGATATCTCAATTCATAGAGCGTACTCTTGCGAATTATTTTGGATTACTGCAGTAGTGAAAAGCGAACGAAGGTAACGGTTACCACCAATGGAAGAAAAATGTCGCTCACGCCGCCAAAGCATACAAGTACCCAGCGGTAAAGGAATGCGCTCGGGATTATTCACTACCCACAGTGCCAGAAATTTGACCCCACGTTTACACCCATAAACAAGTTGTGATACTGTGAAGTTGTGATATGTTTTCAAAAGGTACCTATAAGTAGGTATGAGACCTGTTGAAAACAAGTATTAAAGTTGTTTCAGACATGTGTTGCTATTATAATCACCTTTTTGACAAGTTGGGTATAGGAGAAGCCAGCACATGAAGTCACTACAATCTGTCAAATTTCTTTAATAAATTTTCAACTATTTATTTATTTATAGGACAATAAATAGAGAGAAAGAATAAAGGAGACAAAAGAAATACATAAAATCATAATCAATTCACTTAACAAAACTAAACAAATATTATGAGAATATACTCACATACATACAAATATACATACATACTTCTAAAATAAATATCACTACAGTCTTAATAATTATAACGTAATCAAAATAATAAACACATACACAACTATGATGGAGTGGAAAGATAGTGTTCTTTTACTCTTCTTTTAAAAACTATATCGGTAAAGCATAAGGTTCAAAGTTGATTCGAAAAATTTGACAGTTTCGGGTAGCTTGATGTGCTGACGTCTGTAAAACTAGTCTTTATGAATTGTTTCGGGTTTTTTGCGCGCGAGTCAAAGGACCGGCAATACGAGCGCGAGTGGCTGGCCACATAATCGCGCGGTCGCACTCCGGATCGAGCGCTCACGCAAGACGCACGCGTACACAGTTTTGGCATTTCAATATGTGTGATGCTGTGCTGTGGTGTTGCTGTGGCCGAAGGAGATGGTGGATCACATCTATTCATCACAATGAATAGATGTGATCCACCATCTCCTTCGGCGAGAATGACGTCAACGATGTATATTTCTTTTTACAACATTGATATTGCACGCCTCACAACGCGTAAGCATGTAGGAGTACTTTACTCTCTATAGGCCGCTATGTGGCGATTTTACAATATAAAATCGCTCTTATTTCCCAAGCTAGACACTAAATCAATAAAAAAGGGGTGTTTTGAAAACTAGATATAATAATAAAGCATAATAAAGTCAGCGTATTTTTTAATTTATGTTTTTAGTATAATATATAACAAAAAAATGTAGTTAAAAAATATTAGTACTGCTGTCCGTTGGTCTGTGCACTTGTTTTTCTTTTTAGAAAAATATACGCAATTACTTAATTGTAATAAATCCTTTTGAATAAATTTCCACTTATACTGAGGATGAACCCTATTTCTTATCATGATTGAACTGATAACCGTTTTAAAGATATTAATGAAATTCAATGGAATTTACTGGGTTTTTAACATTCATTTAAAAAAAAAAAAAATTAATTATGTTTCTCTTCTAGTAAATTCATTTCAATTTGTAATACAATATGCGTGTGAGGCGTGCACTTTTGAATTTTCCAAATTTTTAATTAGCTATACTAAAAATGCATAGCGCGCACGCTGCCACAGCTTCATCGTCCATTGCAAAGGCGAATGACAAGTGAGGAGCGTCGCGATTAATTGCGCGAGTAGAGCAGTGTGTGGGCAGAGGGCAACATTGCGGCAAATAGCGACAGCGCGACGAGCAATGCGATGAGCAGCGCGACGAGCAATGCGATCTGCGATGAGCAGCGCGAGGAGCATAGTGTGGCGGCCGCATAAAATAATTGTTTCATTTGTGTAAACACGGTGACAGTAAAAAAGAGCCGTAGAACTGTTTTGCATTACTAACCTGGTCCAGTAGTTTCATAATATAAGCAACACCCATTGCAAAGCCATCATCAGTAAAAGCTGCACCAATTTTATTTTTTTTTGACATTTTGTCTTTGGATAATATCATGTGTTCTATAAAATTTAAAGTCAAAGGTGGAATGATGATGTAGAAATTTTTAAGATGAACATTTTTAGGATTCCGAAATACTGGTGCGAATACATCAACGAGTAATTTAAAATATTCTGTTCCTTGGATAAAATTCGATATCAAGTCATTGACATTATGATCCAAATTTTCAGATGATTCAATCGTTCTTGGTCCAAGACCACTCTCCTCACTAAATTGTTTATAAGATTCGACGTTATCAAGATTTGGCAAAAACATCGTAGCATCAGAGCAGCAATGTCGGCCTCCTGAACGAATCATTCTAACGTATCCCATGGCATTTCCAATTTGACTTATAAGGTCACGGAACAAATCTAAATAGCTCAGACCTTCTTCATTTAATCCAAGCACTCTTATGCCCCTATTAAATTTTTCAGCATTTTTGTATGAATATACATTTCCATTTGCATCGGCAGTCTCCTTGAAGTTCCTGAGATCTTTAATCAATCTTGACTTGATGTGTTCATCATACATAAATTGGGAAAAAATGAAAAACTTTTTCTTCAAGAATTGATAAGTAAAATTCACAGTTGTGTTCATAATGCCCGTACCATGAGTTCTAATAGAGTTCGCAATGTGCCTGATGTTTATAGAATTTAAATGTTTATTATTACTGCTTTTTTCAATGAATATTTGGTTGTTTAAATTGTATAAGTACTTAGAAACAAATATGTGAATGTTGCGCATAATTTCTAATACATCCAAACCTTGCTCTAAGGTCTGCGTGGGCAGATTATCTTGTACAGTCTTCAGATTAAATTTGAATTTCGCCATTTGTCGCATTTCACCATACGTTTTCCAATCTGATAGAACAACTGTTGTCAGATTGTAGTACATCGTAGACAAGTAGTGTTCTACTGAAGGCACAATGGACATGTAAAGGAATTGCATCCTAAAGTTATCTACAATAAGTAACAATTTCTTGGTCATATCAAATGTAAATGGATTTACAACATCCAACTGTAAGTGTGAGTGAATATGAAGTCTCAAATTTGTCTCTATATTTTGACTTGCACTTAATATTATTTTATTCTCTATCATAGATTTCATATTGTTCAGAAACTGTTGGTACTTTGTCATTCCATAATGCTGATCAGTATTATGCAATAATACAATGCAGTCTTCCAAGACCTTAGGAAAATATTTCAGTTTCAAAGTATTTAACTGCATGCTGAAATTTTGTTCGAAATAAATGGGGATAATATTTTGGTGCCACAATAACCATGAACAATTGCACAAATTGTCCATTGAGTGAATAAAATTTGATAAAGTTTGGATTTTCTCAAGTAATTTTCCAAGTCTAATATAGCTGTCTTCTAAATAAGTTGTGTCAGGAACAAAGCTCAAGGCAATATTAGCAGCTATACTTCTTTCGATGGTTGCAGCTCCTTTCAGCGCCCTTTCCGCAATCACTAGGCATGTCAGTTCATCAAGTCGCTTATTTGCATAATTTTTATCAGTCATTAAAGACTTTTTTACCTCAAGTATTGAAGATGTTGACTGAAACACGAGGTGCTGCAGAATCATGTTAATTGAAATAATTATTTGATTACGATTGCGGGTTACAGCATTCTTTAAGGTTTTTAACATGTACATAATTTCAAACAATGATATCAAAATACTCTTGGGCAGTGGTATACCCAGAGTGAGATGTAAGTTAATCAAAGTGAGCACTGAATGGTTTGTTCTGGATGCAATGTCAAGACCTTCTAAAAGAGTTTTAGCATGCAAACTCATTTCAGCAGCACTCAGCTTGTGATGATTAGAAGAAAATATTTCTTCAATACTGAGCACCCACTGTGTGCATATCATGTGAAGATGTGCAATGTCCTTGGCTAAGCTAGCTTTCTTTGTACTGATGTAGGCTTGTCTTGCCTTAATCATTGTTTGTGATATTTTGTCATATTTAGCACACTGTGATGCAACATGTCTTTGAAGGAATTGTTCAGGAAACCAGATTGTTGTCCCAATTATGTTTATACTGTGTGCCTGTAACAATTTGCAAAGTGAGTTATGCTGATTTGACAGAAAACTTAATAAAAACTAAAATGATTCAAAATCTGTACTAGCAAATAGAAATCACCCAATTTCCATACTCATTTAAATTTTAGGTAGGCTATAAAAGAAGAATTTGATGTGATTCATACTGTTTTGGATATTTTGCTAATTATTGGGCATTGCATGTTGCTAAAGCCTATCACCATGAAGACCTGCTACATAAGTAGAGTTGGTAAAGTAGACAGTTCAAAATTAAGGGTGAAATTTTTCAAGGTTCAATGTTTACTTATACCTATTTTCAACATTGAATTTCTGTACTCACACTGCAATCCAAGAACTGTCAATTTTAGGAAAGTATATTGTATGAATAATAAAATCAATAATAAAGGTTCATTGACCTAATACTTTTATAGAAAATGCTACATTACATAGCAAAGTTAACTTCAGAATATAAACTAAGCCAGACATACTACCAATGTTGTAAAAATTTGATGATGCGAATTAAGTCATTCATCAGAAATTTAATATTTACCTTTGTATTCAACTCAATTAAAGCTTTGAAAATCTTCCTGTCGCTATTTCCAAACAAATGTGCAGAAAGTACATAAAGGCTATTCACTTTGATACATTTATACATATTGCTGACATTAGGCTGCTCTTGGATAAGTTTGTCTAGATTTACTATTGCCTGCTTCAGATATTGAGTGAATTGTGTTGCTACCAATGAGCAGTTCTTATCAACTAAACTGCTTCTTAATGCTGTCAGGTTTTGAAGACTCTTTTGTACAATGTCATCATTCATAATTTTATTTGTGACAGTATTTATAGCCCCCATCATGGCCTTGAATTTGTACTCCATTAAATCCAGATTTTCTGGAGAATGGCTGAAGGATTTCATAGTTTTATAGTATTTATTCCAATTAGTGATCAAAGAAGTGTTAGATATTAATAATTCTAGCAAAACAAGAACAGTAAATATTTCTCCTATGTGGTTTATAATGTAATGAAGTTGTATCCCATCTGAAACATTGAATGTACAAATTAAACATTTCCATTAATTTGGCTTTTGATTCAAATCAAAAGTTAGGTCACATTTAATAAACTTACTGATATTAATGGCACCTTTGGTGAAGATAGCAAACACTTGGCTGCAGAGGTTCCGCAGCACATCATCACAACGGTTGGTGAATGCATTCAGTGAACAAATTGACTCCATTTGTGTACTGATATCAATGTTATTATATTCATCATACACTGATAAAAAACGAAAATGCCTGTAATAGAATATGAAAGCTCACATTAACATATTTGTTTGTTTTTTCTAAAAATAGGTCCTTTTAAATAACTATCATAATCATACCTTTCAAATGCTTCCTTTTTGAGAGCCACAACTTCAACACATAATGAAGAAAGCACACTCAACACTTTGGTCATCAAAGTGTTATCAGATGATACCAATTCTGTTATTGGAATAAGTTCTTCTGGTGTCATTACAACTTGTACTGGCAAATAAGTCCTGTTTTCTTCCCAGAATTCACCTTTTAGTGTAGATGCAAGATCTTGATATTGTGATTTAAAAAACTGTCCATATCTTTTGAGAAGCCAAGTCCCAGCTTCTTTCTCCATGTCGGTTCTCATTGCTGTAGTGTTTTATTTAGTAAAATGATATAATTTGCTGACGTGTTCGTGCTTGATAACAACGTAAAGATCTAGGGTAAAAACTATGATTTTATCATCAAACTACAATTTCGAAAAGCCTTGTTTAATTTAATTAATTGAATAAACATTACCTACAACGAGCAAAACTTGTCTTCTATAAGATATCACTGCTTTTGTCCATTTAAATTCTGTCCCGCCCACAACAAAGTTGTTGTCATTATCTTTGGTTGTTGTTTTCTTTTCTTTCTGTAGCTGTCATAAAAACGCTAGTGATTACATTCTCTTTGGCTGTCATGTCTAGTGTCTTTTTTTTTAAAACTTTATTCGTGACCATGGATACAAGTCCTTCAGCCGTAATCACTAAACATACTACTACTCATATCTAACATAGAACATTAACAAGTTCATCAATAGTTTTTACCGCTCTGAATACGAGCTAAGTACATCTCAGTGACAATGAAATTATTATTAACAACAAAAAATTAAGTAAGTAAACAAAAGTAAATAACAAAAAAAAAAACCAAAACGATTAATTTTTTTCTATTTAAATTTTTTCTGTAGTATTCATTTTAAACAGGGTGTGTCGTAAATAGTGGTCCAGAGAGTAAAGGAGTCGATACACTGTATTCTTAAGGTGATTGCGCAGTGGTTACCGCGAAATTCAATTTTTTTTACGTTTTTGCAATTTGCAGGTCTGTTTCAGGTTGTATCTTGATCAAAATTTGATTCGCGACTATAACAGGTACGTATCTAAAGAATTATAATCATTAGAATCATTAAAACATCTTCCTAACTTCACAAGAAGAAATCTCTCATGGAAAAGTGTTTGTGGTACAAATCTCACTTAGGAAGATGTATTAATGATTCTAATGATTATAATTCTTTAGATACGTACCTGTCATAGTCGCTGATAAAATCAAAATCAAAATCAAAAGTCATTTATTCAAACTAGGCTGAGAATCAGCACTTTTCGAACGTCAATTACAAAAGACAGTCCCCCCAAAACGCCCGCCCTTCACCACTTCCTAGTGCTTTCGCTGGGGAGAAGAAGTGGCGCAACAAACTCCCCAGCAGCACAGCTGTCTGTTCAGTTAGAAAATATTTAATTGTATACAATACTAGATATGCAAAGTTATTGACGTTACAGAACACATTAAATTAAATTATTTGCCATATGTTAGCTTGCCACGCCAATATACCCACAAATACAATAAAAACAATACGTACTCAAGCAAAAATTAAAAATGTAAACAAAAACTTGCTACCTAAATAAAAGCCTCCAGGTATAAAGGGCGTGACAGCTTACATATGTATGCAATACTGGGTTCAGTTCACATAGCTGTGAATGGTAAACTAGGACCATCGAAGTAAAATAAATTTTAAAAAGTTATTAGTAATAACAACAGTAAAACCAAGGTCAGCAAGACGACCAGTCACCACAAGCAGCACCCGTTCACGAGCATAACGCAAAGATCAGCCATTACCCCCCTCGCCATATTTGAGGGAAGGAGGCAACCCGACCCCCGACGCTACCGCAAGCAGTGACATCTAAGGGAGCATGACGAACTTGCTGCCGGTTGCTCAGGCAAGATAAATGTGATCAATCGTAGAGGTCGCTAGCTAACCACATATGTTGCAATCAACTCATTAGAAAACATTGAAATGAGTAGATTATGTCAATAATAAATTAAAATAAAATTAAACTGAATTGACTTATAAAGTCAACTAAAAACAGAAAAAAAAAAAATATATGAACTCATATAACCTGTCAGTAAGCTAATTCTGGAGAAAGAACATAAACATTGTCTTGAGTTAATCAGGGCGACCAACTATTCTTATCGTTTAAGTAGTCGTTGATGGAATAGTATGCCTTTGAACAAAGGTTAGATTTTACTTGAGCTTTAAACGCATTAAAAGGCAAATCTAGCCAAGAAGAAGGTAGCTTATTATAAAAGGCTATACCAAGCCCAACAAATGAGTTATGAACCTTATGAAGCCGGTGAAAGGGAGCACGTAGTTTGTCCTTGTTTCTGGTGTTAACATTGTGAATATCACTGTTTTTAGTGTACAAGTGTATATTTTGCCTAATATATAAGATGTTGGCTAAGATGAACTGTGATGCAACCGTGAGAATACCAATATCTTTAAAAAAATCTCTTAGAGAAACTCTAGCACCTAGCTGGTAAATTGCTCGAACAGCTCGTTTTTGCAGGACAAATATATTTTGTATATCAGCAGCTTTGCCCCATAGCAGAATACCGTAGGACATAACACTGTGAAAATAACTAAAATAAACTAAACGAGCTGTATCAACGTCAGTGAATTGTCTTACTTTCCTGACGGCGTAGGCAGCCGAACTGAGCCTTCCTGCTAGGCTTGATATATGTGGTCCCCACTGAAGTTTGGCATCTAATGTTATTCCAAGAAAAACTGCCGAGCCCACAGTTTCAAGCACCTCTTTATCTAAGACGATGTTGGGTCCTAGATTTCTAACATTCGGTAAGGCGAACTTTACACATTTCGTTTTCTTGGCATTGAGAACTAGGTTATTTGACGTAAACCAATCCGTAACAATAGAGAGTGCACTGTTTACGTCGTCAAAATCTTGTCTATTCCTGTCTACTTTAAAAATAAGAGAGGTATCATCTGCAAACAGTACAACGTCACAGATGCCCTTTAAATAGAAAGGTAAATCATTAATATATACTAAGAACAAGAATGGACCCAGTATTGAGCCTTGCGGTACACCTAACTGAACTGGTAGCCCAGAAGATTTCACACCATTAACATCTACACATTGGAACCTATTATGTAAATAAGAATTTATTACGTTGAGAGCTTCGTTTTGGACACCGTAATGACGTAGTTTACGTAAAAGTGTGTCATGGTGCACGCAATCAAAGGCTTTGGAGAGATCACAGAAAATTCCAATAGCATTTTGCGAGTCCTCCCATGCATTAAATATGTGTTTCAGCAAAGCAACACCCGCATCTGTAGTTGAACGACCTTTTGTAAAGCCATATTGTTCATTATGAAGGAGGCTATTTAAATTAAAATGTCTTAGCAGCTGCTTGAGTATTAATTTTTCAAATATTTTGCTAAATGCAGGTAAGATAGAAATAGGCCTGAAATTGCCAACGTCATTTTTATTACCTGATTTAAATAAAGGTATGACTTTACTACTCTTCATGAGGTCAGGAAAAATTCCTAAATCAACACATTTATTAAAAGTAACAGCTAGATAGGGGGCTACGATGTCTATTATATTACTTAAAAGTTTAATGGAGATGCCCCAGTAATCACCGGTGTTTTTAGATTTAAGTGTGTTAAAAACATTAACTACATCACGCGGGGTTACATGTTCGAAGCTAAATAAGCGACTACATTTAGGTACACTACTATGCAAAAGGTTTTCAGCTTTAGACGGGGACGAATTTAAGGAGCGAGTCGTGGTTACAGGTATGTTGGCAAAAAACTCATTAAATGCCTCAGCTACGTCAGCAGCTTTATTAACTAATTTGCTGTCAACCATAATCTCAAGTTGTTTATCTTGTTTAACCGATTTACCCATTTCATTATTAATAATTTTCCAAGTGGTTTTTACTTTATTACTCGAATTTTTAATTGAATCACTTAAAAATTTTGATTTAGCAAAAGCACAAATTTTTTTAAATAATTTTGAATAATTTTTTACATACTCTAGGAAAGGAGTATCAAACCTGTATTTTTTCAAACCATATAACTCGTATAGTCTCGCTCTACTTCTATAAATACCTGGAGTAGCCCATTGGTTAAAGCCAACAGAGGATCCATTAATGTCAATGGTTTTGGACTTGAAAGTAGATTGGTACTCTTTTTGCACGACAGCAAAAAGGGCACCATAAATTTCATTAGGATTCTCGTGTTCAACTATAGATGGTGTAATTCTTTGAGCTATATTATTTTTAAACATTTTGCAACGACTAGCTGTATAAGGCCTACATTCAAATTTATGCGGCTTTTTAGGTAATGGCATGGGGAAACTAGCTAATAAACCACAGTGGTCGGATGTTAAGTCAGTTAACACTAAATTATTTTTGGCATCACAATCACTAAATATATTATCAAGACAAGTTGAGGAAGATGCCGTAATCCTAGTAGGTTCAAAAAACAAATTAATTAAATTATAAGACCTAAACAGATTGAGAAGTCTAATACTTAATGGAGTAACATCTAGAATATTAATATTGAAATCTCCACATAAAATAATATTTTTGTTACTTGATTTCAACCTGTGGAGAGAATCTTCCATTACCGATTCAAAACTAATAAAATCCCCAGAGGGGGGTCGATAAACGCAAATTATAACATGTCGCTCAAGTTCAACACAAGACAACTCAATAGTGCGCTCGATTGAAAGATTAACTAAATCTAAACGTTGTTTACATTTTAACTTGTTTGAAACAAGAACTAAAGAGCCACCACGAATAGCACTTTTTCTGACAAATGCACTCTGTACAGTAAAGTTATCATCATTAATAAACACTACTTCATGTTCTTTCAACCAATGTTCAGTCAAACATAACACGTGAACATCATAGTTCTCCATAAATAAACTTAACTCTAGCTCTTTGCCGGACAGACCCTGCATATTTTGATGTACAACATTCAACATATGAGGCTGACCCGTTGTCGCACCTAAGAGTTTAAACTACAAGGCGTATCAAAAGTAGTGTTAGTACTACTACTAACAGTAATCGATGGTATACTACAGGTACCAGTGTCACTGTGTATATTATATGCTAAAAGATTAGCAATTTGTCTCCTACAACTAGGTGGTAAATACATAGTATAACTTGTCAGTTTGTAATTAGTAATGAATTGATTACAATCAAAATATAAAATAGCGTCACTGCGACGACAAGTCCTATTATAAATTAACATATTTAAATTATAGGTATGCATATTTTGCTTATCAGTTAAATAATATGAGTAAGGCAAGGCACAAAAAATGAATTTACAATTATTGGTCTCATTAAGATGTAACATCAAATGGACACATTCAATTATATCTTTTTTTCTTACATTTAAACTATCCCCATATAATAATATAACAGTTGAACTGGGGTTTATTTTTGTCAATTTAATATTACTAATTAATTGGCTAAAACTGGCACCGGGTAAACAATTATTAATTACATAATGTTCCGAACACTGATTAAATATCCTACCAAAACCTTGACCAAATTTGTCAGAAAATACATAAGTAGTGTTAATTAAATTATTCCTACTATTGTTATCATCATTAATACAGCTACCTACGGATTGAGCCACTGAGGGTGTGGGTGTGGGTGGGAGTTGAGGCTGGGGTCCCTGGGAGCAGGTACAGCTAAAAGAGAGGTTATTTGTCAGAGACTCATACCTCTCCGCATTGTACTTGACCAGGTCTGCCAACTCATTAGCCTCCTGCATGCGCTTACTCAGGTCTTGTTGAGAAGCCTCATATTTACTGAAGATATCCTTTAGAGCATTTTCCATAACAAACAATTCATCCTGTAGGTGCTGAGTGTCAGTGTCATACATAGTATTACATAATTCTAATTCACTGTTACAGTTTTTTAATTCTTGTATTAAATGTAAGTTTTTTTGCCTAAGTTTTATATTTGATTTGTTAACTTTTTGGCGTTTTAATGATTTTTCCTGTTTTTTTATTAATCTATTAATTTTAATGTATTTTTTTATCTTATTATGACTAGTAAACAATTTGTTTTTATTGAGGGTATCATTAGTTAAGTCTATTGTTACAATTGGCTCAACACATGTGGGTCCGGACCCGCTACCAACCAACTCATCATAAAGACTGCAGGTGATCGCAGACTCTTCACCGGCTTTGAGAGATTCCAAGTGGGTTATTGTGTCGTGGGCCCTGCTCAATTCCAGTTCTAGCTCAGATATGCGTCTCAAAGCCAGTTCGTGTGTGTCACTACATTCCTGAAAACTTGACACAAGTTGACGGAGGTGTTGATGCTGGTCAAGTATGTCCATATGCTGTACATGTAGTTCAGCCAACTGGTTCTTAAGCTCAGTGTTCTTGTCATTTATGAATTTTATTTCAACCTCGCTGTCATCCCTTTCCTGCAGTAGCTGTTTGTTCTGTTTTTTACTAGATTCCAATTCTTTCAATGTAGCCCTCAGTTTTTCATCCAAGGATGCAGCTCTACGGGTCAACATATTGACAGGCAAACCCTAGAGGCACCCTGGAATGAGAGAAGAGAAAGCCAAGTGAGTGAAAGGAATAAGAGAGAGGAATGAGATGTGGGTAGTAAGTACCAGGATGAAGTGAACAAAAAAACAAAGGAATAAAAGATAAGATGAGTATGTGATATAATTAAGGTTAGCAAATTTAATTATTATTAGGTATATCTTAATTGAGATAGTGACATTCTACAATAAGAAGGGAAAAATAACAAAATTAAATTATTGCAAAATGTTTGGGGGTACTACTTTTGTCAAGTTATTGAAAATCCAGTTTCTAACGTTAATTTCATAAAGCGGTTCTAATTCAGTAATTAAACTTAACAGAGGTATGTCTAGTAATAAACTACAGTGATTTCTAAGGGGTCTCTAACTAATTAAGTGTTTTATCCCAATAATGCACGAACAGTGTTCAGCACAATAAAGATAATTATAAGTTTGCTCACTATGTTGGTTATTGGGACAAGCAGTACACACATTAAGGGGGAAAAGGTGCATTACGAACTAATAGGAGCATAAATTAAATACAAATTAAAAGAAATACTCCCCGGGTTTCAAATCCGTCCGTTGGATGACAGCTGGTACTAATTTCTTGATTATTCATTGATTTTTCAACGAAATAGCTCACAAACACAGATTATTATTATTTATAACTAAATCTATCGAAATTAAGCATTTTTTTTAGATAAATAAACGCGAAATACATTAATTTTACAATTTAATTTTATCACGAAAATTTTTGACGGCCGGCTGCCAGTGTTGCCAAAAAAAAAATGATACAACCTGATACTGACCTGCAAATTGCAAAAAACATAATAAAATTTGAATTTCGCGGTCTACCACTTCCCATTCACCTTAAGTATCACATACCGAAATTTTAACCACTTCCGGTTAAGGGTCATCGAAAAAAAAAAACGTTTGATTTTTGATTGATTGATTTTTAAAATGTTTGTACCTTGCCTCACGAATTTGGCTGTAATTTCAACAAATATCAATATTTTTAAATTCTGTTTTGATATTTGTTGAAATTACAGCCCAATTCGTGAAGCAAAGTACAGAAATTTAAAAAATCAACCTTTTTTTTTTCGGAGACACTCTGGAAATAGTTAAAATTTCGGTGTGTGATACTTATGAATAGAGTGTATCGACTCCTTTAATCTGGACCACTATATACGCCACATCCTGTATAAATGATGGATTAAATTAAACAGTTTTGGAAAGTAATTCCTGAACGTGGCGCGGAACACATGAAGAGTTTTGTTCTGCAATGTCACTAATTTCACCAAAGAGTATAGTAATACAGATGGAATTCACTGACAGATGTAGTTTTTTATTTTCCCCAAATTTGAAGTTTTCAAGTTTTACCCAAAGGCAAAAACTTTGTAGTAAAAAAAAAACCGCCCGACTTCATACCAGTAGGCCAATTCTCGTAATTTAAAACGTTCAAAATCTAGTCGTAGTCTTATCTCGGCGACAAGCAAATGTCAAACACTTGTCAAAATGCAGGGAAATTTGAAGTATTTTTGACAGATTGAGAGCAGACTGTGAACGTTCTTATAAATTACGAGAATTGCCCCTCAGTTGTCGTGCCCCCAGCGCCCGGCATAGTGATTCGATTTTTTTTTTCTGATAACCTCGCGTATTTGGTTGTAACTATTAGGGAACAATTTTTATACTAAGAAAAATATTATTTTTAGAGTGCGATTATATATTCACCAAATTTAATTAGCTAATCTATGCCAAAAGTATATGAAGAAAGTGTAAACCTGTTACATTCTTTAAGCAATCACTCACTAAACAATGGAACTAGTGACATATTCTTAAATCTCACCACTTTTTCTAACAAAGTTCTTCGATGAAGATACTTAGTTGTATTGGTTTTGATGATTATAATTCTGGAAATGGTCTTTTTTGTAGAAAACGGTTAAAAAATAGGTAGTATTGGGATAGTAATGATAACTTGGCAATGATGTTATCGAGTCAAACAAGGGGAATACCCGGGACTTAAGTGCGAGTCAGACTCGCGCTCTAACGGTTCCATGCTACAAAAACCATTGTTACATACCATCCACTATAGTAACACGCATTCGACCTTAAGTATCTGTCGTACGGGCCTTTTATGTGTTTTCAACTCGTTATTTATTACGGTTAAAAAGATACCACCCTGTGATACACAAACAAATGGTGTGCTTATAGCGTCCCGTGTTTCCGTCCCGTTGACATTTGAATACGGAACCCTAATGCCATGTCCTAATGGGGATCCACACGTAAAGCTCAGCGCAGATGTCGCCAGCGCAGCGGCGCGATTGCTGCTGTCAAATCATTTTCGCTTTGTTTATGTCAGTTTAGTCGCTATTTTTTGTGTTGAAACCGGTCCACCAAAAATATCGATAACTTGAAGTCTAGAATGGTCTGGAAGCTTAAAGAACTTAAAGACGAACTAAAAAACAAATTTTTTGACCTAAAGCCATTTGCCATTTTATTTACAGTTATGTTTTTGGGAAATAAATGTACACCGGGGTTAGTCGAGCAAACTGAGGCATTATCGAGAAAATTAAAAATAACTGAATGTTATGTTACAAAATGTAGGTATGTACAGACGCCAGCAGGTCAACCTACCCCAATCTGTCAAAATTCTTTGATAGATTTTCAACTTTAGCACAAAGGAATAAAGTTCATATTCAATTGGGAAAATCTGACAGATTGGGGTAGCTTGATGTGCTGGCCACCGTACAATAAGTGACAGCTTTTTTCAGTGGCCATGCCCATGTCGACGATGCGACACCTATCGTGAAAAATTGGCAGTAAGGATTCATAGATTAGATTTTGTTCGGTGAAATGGAGCGCGTCGCACGGTGGATCGAAAATCGGCTGTAGAAGACATATGATCTCGATGTCTTAAATGTTATTTTTTTTGCTGGAAATGACTTCTGCCGATCATTACTGTGCTATAAAATGTCATATGAAGTAATTGTGTGCACAAATGGAAGAGTTATAATTTTTATAAGAAAAAATGTATGGAGCTGACATGAAAAATGAGGATATCTCTGGAATCGCAAGGTTGGCCGTTATATCCTTGCACACTGTTATAGTACTATTTATTTGTGAATTTTTGACATACTTAATATTGCGGCATCACTTGCGATTTTTTTTTTTAATCGTCAAAATTTAAAAATAAAAAATGTTTTTGATATGTACATTTTAATGCTTAAATATGGCTATACCAAGTGTAACTTACAATATTTTTTATCCTTAGACCAAAACATTCTAAGAAATCACAAAGTCGTATTACCTACTTATTTGAAATGACATGGTAATTATGAATTACATAATAATGTAATCTTGTCTAATGCCTCAAGTCCACATTAGCTAATGATTAATAAAACTTAATACCTATATACCTGTTAAAAGGATACGTACAGACGCCAGCAGGTCAACCTACCCAAATCTGTCAAATTTCTTTGATAGATTTTCAACTTTAGCACAAAGGAATAAGGTTCATATTCAATTGGGAAAATCTGACAGATTGGGGTAGCTTGATGTGCTGGCCTCTGTACCATAATGAGGGTAATTAGATAAACGTGATCATTAGTCAATAAAAATAAATGGTAAACTATTGTATGATTAAAAATAAAAGCAAATGATTAAAAAAAAAATATTAACTTAACCTAACCTAACATAAACAATAAAAGTTAACTTATTTTATACTTCGTCACCATCAGAATCCACTTCAGAATCAGGCTCTACAATAGATATAACTTCTAAGAACTCTGTCGGAGCTTCCTGGGGAGCTATTCTCTAAGGATACAGCCTTGCGGACAGCGCTGTCGCAACTGTCAAACCCACCGCGACAGCGCTGCCCGCAAGGCTGTTTCCTTAGAGAATAGCATGACTGATCCTGAAGTTTCAGTAGTTCTACTGTTTCCTTAAAGTATGTCTGCCTCTTGTGGGCATCTAATTTTGGTCTTGTGGAAGAAATTAGAGGATCAGAAGAGACGATAAGCATATTGAGGATATCCTCGTTTGATGCTTGTCTACTCTTTTTCCTCGAATGGTGTTCTCTAAACCTCCTAAAGTCTTTGTTTCGGGCCTCTGAAGCTTCTTCCAAAAGTCTTCCAATTGGTACAATAGCATTTTCTGCAATTATGTCCCCTCCGTGAATCAACAATTTGTGGACGGTTGATGACATGTAGTACCAATCATACAGTTCCACGTATTTTTCAGCGGTTGTTCTACCGTATTCTTTAAATTTCGGCACGTCTACAATCTCTCCAGATGTGATAGCTTGCAGAATCACAGCAAATCTGCGTATTAGGTTTTCATCTAATCCAGTGATCGCTGCAGTTTTATCAGGAAATTCAAAAAACCGCCTTGCTGTGTCCTGTCCTGACCGTCGTTAGTTGTGCCTGATCCTTGCTTAACGATGTCAATCAAAAGGTTGAGATCATCTTTGAATCGATCTTGAATGAGTTTTTTTCGTGAATGCAATAACTCTTGATGACCTTCTCCTCTTGCAGACCACTTTTTGAAGTCGAGACGATACCTACGCTATGTGTAGAAGACATTCCATCACATTAATGCGGGCATGAAGTGATGATAATCCGAACTCATACACACCAGAAGAAATGGTTTTTGACGCAATGACATCTAACTTATTCATTTCTGTAGGCTTAGCCAAACACAGGTAGCAGGCCGCATTTGACTTAGCTTCAGACAGATATGTACAAATTTTGCCGTCAATCATCGTCATCATTAATTTGTGACTAATTTCATGTCCTTGACATTTTGAGGGAACGAGAGCTTCAATTTCGTTATCCATTGCAGTTTTTTCATTTATGACAACGTCTTTGGTTTCTTTCACAAAACTAAACTGGACTGGACGGCAATACATAGGTGAGCAGGGTTTTGGATTCACCCATACGGTATCACCGTCAGCTTTCAACTTTAATGGAACCAAAGAGGTCATAAATATGCTGGAATCATCTTGATCACTCTCTATGTTTTGCTTATATCTACTTTGGTTAGATGCACCGTCAAATCCCCACTTTGATATTATATCAATTGTTTATCTTGTATCGCATCAGGACTACGAATACTTTCAAAAATTCTGTTCACTGTTAAATCTAGTAACGCTTGTAGTGCAATCTTAGCAGATGAATCCGTTACAGTCACAAATGTCTTCGGAGGGTAGCACTGTAGCTTAGCTTTTTGCACTTTATAGTAAGACGGATATATCTCCTTTGAACCTTCTCGAATAGTCGTTTCCTTTAATGTGATATATTGCCATTTCGATAGTTTTAATGAAAGTAGCAAACCCAGTGCTTTTTCTGGTGAAAATATTGTTGAAGGAGCTGGTTTGTTCAACATTTCCTTGATTTTTGCTGCTGCTTCTGGATTTTGGAGCATATGTTCAATAACAGATGCAATATCCTCACGACAATCTCCTTTCAAAAGTGCTGCAGCTGAATAAGCTACTTCATTAGGGTCATCGCCTATATATTCATCAGATCGTCTCTTCTTCTGCTTGTTACTTAGATCTTCAAACGGCTTTCGAGATCTTTTTGTCATCGTTGAAGTTGATTTCATTGTTGAAGTTGATGGTACAGGTTCAGTAGAAATATTTTCACTTGTTGATTCTTGAATGAGCAAATTGGTTTGCACGCAGTTTGGCCAGTCAATATTCAATATTAATATTAGTCAATATTTTCCTCAAGCCAATTACTGTAATCACGTCTAAAAACTTCACTTTTCCTGTGGGATCGTAACCATCTCTTTTGAACTGCCCGTGTAAATCTTCGACAAAATTCTTTCACGGTAACACTGTCTTCATCTGAAAGGCTAGAGCCCAGTCGAATAACAAGTGTGTTGAACAATATTTCGTGATCGAAAGACGAAGCATCCTGATTGCTCAGAATAACAAACAAATCCAAATTTGTAATAATGCTTTCCATTATTCACGATCACTGAGTAAAAAGACACGGTAGGATAGATGTTAGTATTAGAAATGCTCTAACTTCAGTTCATCTGAAGTTGTGAATCCAATGTTTGACTATTTATTGTTATTGACTAATGATGGTATCACATTTATCTAATTACTTTCATTAAGTTAATCCTGCACTAATTGCTAAATTAGCGAGTACCCCAAATTATTTTGGTACGTATGCTTTTAACTAGGTATATAGGTATTAAGTTTTATTAATCATTAGCTAATGTGGACTTGAGGCATTAGACAAGATTACGTATTACGTAATTCATAATTACCATGTCATTTCAAATGAAAATCACAAAGTAGGTAATACGACTTTGTGATTTCTTAGAATGTTTTGGTCTAAGCATAAAAAATGTTGTAAATTACACTTGGTATAGCCATATTTAAGCATTAAAATGTATCATATACTTTTCTTTTTTTTTTTAATTTTGAAGATCTAAAAAAAAAATCGCAAGTGATGCCGCGATATTAAGTATGTCAAAAATTCATAAATAAATAGTACTATACAGTGTGCAAGGATATAACGGCCAACCTTGCGATTCCAGAGATATCCTCATTTTTCATGTCAGCTCCATACATTTTTTTCTTATAAAAATTATAACTCTTCCATTTGTGCACACAATTACTTCATATGACATTTTATAGAACAGTAATGATCGGCAGAAGTCATTTCCAGCAAAAAAAAATAACATTTAAGACATCGAGATCCTATGTCTTCTACAGCCGATTTTCGATCCACCGTGCGTCGTCTCGCTAACAGAAGGGCGCCTTGAGGCCAATACCAAAAAAATTTTTTTTTTTACTTTTCGAATTTAAGGAGTTTTAAGAAAGGCGGCATTTCTTCTCCAGGGCTGCTTCATCTTTCCACCGACTTCTTTCAATCTTCCATCTCTGTAACAATCATGTTCACTAACGCGACAGATATACAGGATGGTCAAAAAGTCGTGGATCAAACGAAATAGGGAGTTATAGGAGGTCAATTCCAACAAAAAATCTTTCTACAGCATGGTCATAATTGAATTGCTTTAGAAGTTATGAATATTTTTGTATACAGAGTTCTTTTACAATTCGGCTGGCCCATTTCAAAACCTAGTAAGGGACATTTTTTTTAAAATCGTTTTATTGCATAATCTTGCTAACTTAGTCTAGGTTAGCAAGATTGATTATGGAATAAAACGATTTAAAAAAAATGTCCCTTACTAGGTTTTGAAATGAGACAGCCAAATTACACTAATAAAAAAATGTGATAGAAAACAATAAAACAACGGTATTTTATTATTCCTAGATAATGTAACAGCACTACAAAAGTTCTACTGCAGCTCAAGAGCAATAATTTTTTTTCCAAAAATTATGAAGTGTTACCAATAATTATTTCTCACTTTAAAACCGTTGGAAATGACCTACTTTATCTCCTTATTTGGTTTGATCCACGACTTTTTAACCACCCTGTATAATCCCCCCCAACTTCCATGCAGCTGTCTTTTTTTGGGTTGAAGATAATTCCGAAAACCGCCCCCTAAGGTTTTGGCGCGGTATGAAATTACTTTTTCATAAGTTTGACTTGCTATAACTTTGTGACTCTCCGTCTTCCACTACATGACTACAGGAGCAGCTGACACTCAGATCTTTTAAGCAATAAGGAAAAACTATGTTGTTTTGTTATGATTTTCAGCCGTTTATGAAATTCCTTGTTCAAAGTAACGCCACCAGCCCATACTATTATGGATAGTTGTATTTTCGATTAAATAATCACTCTCATTAAAATAATGTTTTATTCATGCTAGGCCCTTGGTATGTTTCTGCAAGTTTTGTGCAAGAAAGGAATACAGAGAAAGAATGCAAATAAAACTACAAAGCAAAATTTATAAAATAAAAATAGTACAAACTTTATTAATTCACTTATGCATAAACACATAAAACTTACTGCTTCTTAAAGCTCTTTAATATTGGATAAATATTATCAAATGCTTCATATATTTCTTCTCTTACTTTAGCTCCAGTTAAGACAACTTTTCCAGAAACAAATATCAATAATACTATTCTTGGTTTTACCATTCTATAAATAAGCCCTGGGAATAACTCTGGTTCATATGAACTGAACTGTCCATGTGTCAGTACTAAACCTTCAAGGCGAATTGGAAACTTCACATCACAACTTCCAACCATATTTTGGATTTTAAAGTCTAAAAACTTGGCCTGTAAATAAATAAAAACATCAATCAATCCTACAAAAACAATCATTTTGACATAGTTTAAACATTTTTAAAATCCTTTAAGATGTCCTGAAACTGCAAGAAAGTACAGTTTCATGGTGTACTCGTGCACACACAGCTCACTTTAAATATTTGAAGCCCACATTCACACATTACATCACACCTGTATTCCTCTGATATTTGATGCTGTATGCCTTTTGTATAAGTGAGAAATATATTGTGTCCAATCTATTATAATATCAATACCTAACTTATTATATATGCTAGATGGCTATTGTAATAGTATCAGTTCATACACCTCTGGTGGATCAGAAGGTGTATGAACTGTTAAACAGTTGGCCGAAGCAAGGAAAACCTGTTCAGATGGAGATTCATAGACATCTTCGCCTTGGAGTGCAAATGCGGTGCTTTTTTACAGGCTATGGGATACTTAAAATTGTTTCCTGTCCTCTGCACATTACAGGAACTAATGGACGCTAGTGATGGCCCCAAAGACAGACAAATTCTGGGCCGAGTCCATTTAGATTGCCAGCAACACACTAAGAAGAATAAGTTCATACTTACATAAAAACCAAGTTTCTGAATAATTCTAGCATATTTTCGAGCAGCAAGACGAGAGTCTTCTTCACTTTTGGCACCTGTGCAAACCATCTTTCCTGATGAAAATATCAGTGCTGTAGTTCTAGGTTCTCTTATTCTCATAATGACCGCAGCAAATCTCTTTGGGTTATATTCTGCATTTCTTGCATGCAGAGCAATTTTTTTTAGGTCTAATTTACAATTTAGGTTCACTGTTGAGACAATATTTCTGAAAAGTAAAAATTATATTTTGATTATTTATCTATTCACATTAATTTGTTTCGAACTACTTACAGCAGAGGTCTCTCAAAAATTTTGTCTTCTGTCTCGATGTCACTATTAATTTTAACGGCTCTGATTATACAAAACTTGTTCAGGAGTACTTACTGCAACTGTGGTAAGATGCCAGGGTCCGCTGAGTGTGGGGTCATAGGTGTCATTGGTGCAGGACTGGCCTGGCTGAGCATCTGTTGGCCTGCCAGACTGCCACTTGTTATCATTGGTGACATTAAGTTTTGCTAAATAATAAATATAGGTACTTATTAATACAATATAATAAAAATGTTTGTGGTAACCTAATACAATTTTTGAGTGTGACTAAAAAGTATTTTGAAATTATATTCTGTAGTACATTTTAGGTAGTATCATTATGTTCTGGAGAGATTGCATTAGTTAACAGTGTAAAGAAATTGCACAATTCTGTAATTCTTGTAAGAAAATCCAGGTATAGAAAGGCAGGCAGGATCTAACTATAATCTATGTAAAGCAGTATCTTGTGAGATAATGGAATTATTCATGATTAGAAGTCTATAACTTTTGCTGTATTGCATAGAAGGTTAATAGAATGATAATTACTGGTGTTTGTGGCTGCATCATTTGTTGAGGTGTAGCATAGCTCGCGGCAGGCGCATAAGTATGAACTGATCTTTGAGGAGTTCCCATTAGCGATGAACCAAAGCCGACGAGCGGTGAGGAGCCCATCGCGGCGAGGGCATGTTGCTGTTGTTGTTGTTGTTGCTGATGCTGCTGTTGCATAGCATTTGGCAAAATTTGTTGATCCTCTTCTGGCTGATGCAAAGGAGTACCTATGCCAGGAATGTTGTACGGACTCGAAAGCATTTGATCCATTTTATAGTCTGATTTTCACTTTTTGATAGTACTGAACTAAAGTCTGAAAGACTGTTGAACGTTTTTTGCCTGTAATTAATTTCCAGTAAATGAACGGCCTCTACTTTATTATGTTTATCTTAAGCACCGTCTTTCCATATTCGTTATGAGGCGAAAAGCATCACAAAATTCAGTTCACACTGTGTATTTGTGGTGTAAGTACTAAGTAGTTGCCCTTGCCTCCACCGCCGTAATGGAAATTGAAATCCATCGAAAATCGAAATGTCAATTTGTCAGACAGCAGACTTGTGTCATTGTCAATCAACATTATGTCGGAACATGGAATTAGTAGGTACTATGTTGTTGGAATCATTTTGGTTTATTCTTGACAGTGTATACACGGTAATACAAACCACTGCACACCGCTGTTCACAAGTTTCGAGTCACCACTCTAAAACTTAATATTATCTGTAAGAAATCATTGTCGGAATGATTTTGTATATTTACAGCGCGTATAGTTTAGGGATAACAACTAGGTGAGCCATGCGTGGAAGCCAAAGCGCTTGTGATGCTTCCACATGTTTGTGCATTTGCAAAGATTGGTAGTTTTAATAATAAGTTTCAATAGTAAAGTAATAATAATACGAGCAAGCAAGGCCAAGCATGCTGACACTTTTTTATGTCAGTCTGTTTCTGATTCTCCTCTTGGATTCTCCAATTTTCGATAAGACTCAGTAACAAGTCATGAAATAAAAATGAAAAGACATTTTTCTTTCTGGCTATTACTGTCAAAGTGTCAAAATGGCTGTCAATGTCATTTGTCAATTGTCAATGACTGGACTGTATCCAGTATCTGTCACTCACTGTAGGCCTGTAGCTGTGTAATTGACGAATGCCACGCTTCGTGAATTATTTTTTATTTTCTCTTTAGATTGAAATTCAATTAGCCTTTACAATGGCTGAAACTATGAAGCAAACCGTCGCAACCATACTAAAAAGTATTGAAAGGTAAGTTCCGGCATTAATATTCAGTGTTGAGTAAGGTTATGTATCATAAGTCAGGTTGTATCTTGATCAAAATTTGATTCGCGACTATAGCAGGTATGTATTTACAGAATTACAATCATAAGAAACATTCATACATCTTTATAAGTGAGATTTGTACCACAAACACTTTTCCATGAGAGATTTCGGTCAGTGGGTCGTCTTAGGGGCGGATTTCTTCTTGTGGTACAAATCTAAGTTAGGAAGATGTATTAATGATTTTAACGATTACAATTCTTTAGATACGTACCTGTTATAGTCGCGAATAAAATTTTGATCAAGATACAACCTGAAACAGACCTGCAAATTGCAAAAAACGTAAAAGAAATTGAATTTCGCGGTAACCACTGCGCAATCACCTTAAAATCGCTTCGTAAATAAGCCATCATTTGTCGTAAAAAGTAAAGGAAAAAAAAATGGTTTTTGTTGGTTATCCCTAAGAGATAGATATATGCCATCGCGGACTTTTTTGTAGACCTTTCTAAGGTGTACAATACTGTAGTACATTATTTTGATGTATCTCATAGGGTTCAGCCAGCGTTTGCAATGTAAGCGCAAAAAAAGGGTTTATTTACGACATCACATTAGAAACCTCTAGAGAAAGGTTTATGATTCAAGAGGAAGGTTTATATGTATAATACATGTCATGTATTATACATCATATAAACCTTCCTCTTGAATCACTTTATCTATTAAAAAAAACCACATTAAAATCCGTTGCGTAGTTTTAAAGATTTAAGCCTACATAGGGATATAGGGACAGAGAAAGCGACTTTCTTTTATACTATGTAGTGATAAAATGCAGCCTGTTGCATAAAAATATCCATTGCTAACATTGCATGACATTTTTATAGATATAATCCCGCCAATCTACAAACCTTGGAGAGGTATGTTGAAATGCAGTCACGAGAGAATACTTATGATTTGGAAGCAAATCTGGCAGTTTTAAAACTGTACCAATTCAATCCAGAGAAGTTCAATGCTGACATCACATGCCAGATTCTTTTGAAAGCCTTGACTAATTTCCCACATACAGATTTTACACTTTGCAAATGTCTGCTTCTTGAATCTGTGGTAAGTGTTTATGAGAAAAACTATTATTTTAAAATAAATCTAGGCTTTAGATAAATAACAACTGGAGAAGTCCTTGTCATCATTGTCATTCTCTTGCCCTTATCCCAATTTATTTTGGTGTTGGCACAATATGTCTTCTTCCTACAACTCCTTGTAGTCCATAAATGAATAAATAAACTCTGGAACTATTGTACTTCATTTTAAGCTGTTAATTAATTTTGTTTATTTGTTAATTGAAATTATTGTATTAACTCAATGTGTTTATCTGTTTTAGGTGGAGAATGAGACAATATCACAAATCAAATATTTGGCTGACATTCTAGAGCAGTGTGACTTTGCACAGTTTTGGAACAGAGTACATCAAATGCCAGAGCTTTGCAACCGTATCAGTGGGTTCCATGACTCCATCCGGAAGTTTGTTTGCCACGTAGTTGGCATTACTTTCCAGACAATTGATAAGAACAACCTTGCTAACTTATTGGGAGGCATTGACGGTTAGTAAAAATAATGTAACTACTCATCTGTATATAATTATATCAATTACCAAAAAACTCAAACATGGCTTGACTTATTGTGATGAAACTTTTAGTAACTTGTTGTATTCTGGAGAAGGTACCTAACAAAAAATAAAAAAGGCAACATATGCTGGGTATTAGCTAGTTTCATATAAAAGTATGCATACATAAACACACACTTTGTTACCCATGGTGGTTAGTAGAAACTATAAAACTTAAGATACTATGATTCATACATACTACTTTTGCTCTGTCCATGTTCATTGTTCATACGTCTGGTCATAAAAGTACCTCCCATATTCATATTTAAATAAATTCACCATTTTTTAATTTTAAGTGTTATGCTATGGACCTATGCTTGACCTAAGAAGAAGCCATAGCTATCTTCTAACATGCAGGTGTAAGTTTTGGGTGACTGTTTCAATATATTTCAATATAGTACACATTCATTCAAAGGTCTACTCTGTATTTTATTAATTCAATTAATTTTTCCAATCATACATGACATGACATGCATATCATGCAGTTAGTTTGGGTGGATAGAATAATAATTGATTTTCTGACCAGTACACATAATACATGAATTGATGTAGAGTAGCTGATTACAGAGCATAATACCTACACAGTTTAAAAGTTCTGCTTCTGATTGGTTTTAGATGTGACCTTGAAACACTGGGTGAAAAAATATGGATGGAGAGATGATGGAAACCTGATCTTCATTGCCAACCAAGATGAAAACATAAAGACTAAGAACATTACTGAGAAGATTGAGTTTGAACATCTAGCTCCACTGATGGCTTTGTTGTAAATCTTATGCAACTTTCTATTGAATAAATTTAAAATAAAATAATTGTGTCGTTTCTTGCTCTGGTTGCTTGCATCACCACATTATAACTCGTTTTTGTGCAATTGTCTACTTGATTTCTTTTTAGAGTTCCATAGCCAAATAGCAAAAACGGAACCCTTATAATTTCGTCATATCGATCGATCCGTACGCCCCGGTGACACACAGTTATTTTTCTCAGAGACTATTGACACTAAATTAATGAAAATTGGAAAGAAATTCGTTGGATCCCATATTGAAAATACATGATGATGTTTCAAACTGACTTTTTAATTTAAGTTATGGAGTTTTTGAGATATTTTCGGTAGCAACTGCAGTAGTAACTTTGTCCTTCAGTTTTTTAGAGAAATACTATGAACTAAAAACTCATTTTTGCGGTCGGTAAAATATAAAATGCATGCGTGCATGCGTAAATAATCATCCCAACTACGGAACCCTTTACTGTACGTAGTCCAACTAGCACTTGGCCGGTGCAAAATACATAATGCGAAATACTTAAGTTAGTATAGTTAATAATTATGTTAATTTGGGTTTGAAAATGAGAGACAGTCACGAGACAACTTCGAATAGAATTTTAATTTAAATTAATTATGTCTTACGTAAACTTTTATGTACAATGACTTGTTGAAAAACATAACAATAAGAAACAACAACAACAACATAATATAACAAATAATTAAGTGGGTACGTCTTGTCCTCTTTACGCCTTCTTTGCGTGACTGTAACCATGTTCCTTGCCGCCGGCATGTCCGCCCTTCTTGCCGTGGTCGTGGTGATGTGCAAAGTGTTCCTCGTGACCGTGATGACCCTTGTGCCCTTTGTGGTCTTCGTCGTAATGTCCTTTGTCGTGATGTCCCTTCTTGCCATGGTGTTTCTCGTGATGACCCTTTTCGTGGTGACCGCCTTTCTTGTGGTGACCGCCCTTTTTGTCATGATGTCCGTGGAAGTCACCGTGCTTGTGATGGTGTCCTCCCTTGTGGAAGTCGTCATAGAACTTGTGTTCCTTGTGAAATTCGTCTTTATGGGATTTATGGTGGAAACCGGTGGTCTTTGAACCCTTTTTGTGGCCTTTTTTGTGTCCGAATTTCCCTCCTTTGTGCCCGTGCGCGGCCTCATGGTGTTCGCCGTGGTGGTCGTGTTCATCGTGGTGCTTCTTCTTGTGCCCTCCGTGTTCATCGTGATGTCCTTCATGGTGGTGTTTTGCGTCGTGTCCGTGCTCGCCTTTATCGTGGTGGTGATGTGACTTGTATCCCTTATCACCTTTATCCCCGTGCTCCTCGTGGTGATGGGCATGGTGTTCATGTCCGCCGCCCTGTTCGTGGTGGCTGTCCTTGGCCTTGGCATGACCTTCTGCCTTTTTGTGTTCAGTACCCGCTATCGCCTGATCGCCGCTAGTGCCAGCTGCCGACAGGTCACCGCCTGTGGGTGCGGCGGCTAATTCCGGGGCGGCCTTGGGTGCGATATCCTTTTCACCTTTAACATTGGCTACATTTCGAGCATGCGCGAATAGCACCACGCATGCCAGAAGCTCTATTAAAAACAGGAGCCTCATGACTGAAAAAAATAATTAAAATCAATTGTAATTTATTTATACAAATATATATTGATATCTTATTGATTAACTATAAGGCCATTAATATGTATAAAAAAAAAGTCCAACTCACTTTGTCTGGCTCGACTAAAGACGTAGCCGTCACCAAAGCTACGATAACAGTGTCAAAACTGTTTCCGCACTTTGAATTTATAGATTAGATCGCTTTCATCTGATGTCGATTACAGAGTGGTGTTTGGCAATTGTTGCTGCAGATTTCTGGATGAATGATTCCGCGACGGCGACGACGCGGTGGCAGTGACGACATCATGTTATGGTTAAACTGAATTAGTTCCGTTAGATCGACAGCTAATTATTGTTAATAGTGGCATTTAGGTATTAATTTGCTTTACCTATTGGAACTTTTACTGTTTAGTATCAGCTGTATAGCTATACTCAAACTCAAAGCATTTATTTCAATTAAACCATTTACAGGCACTTTTGAATTGTCAAGAAGTCGGTCAGTCAGAAGATATGAAGCTAGTTGCCCATTCCAATGCATAGTAGGTAGCTATGGAGAAGAACGGGCAAGAAACTCCATGGACGCTCTGTTCAATTATATTTTTACAAAAAATATCAGTGAATCATATTCAACATTAATGATGTAACATCATTAATGTTGAATAGGTACTATAATTATATATGAGAACATGACGTATGGATCAGTACCATTCAGCTCGATCATTTTGAAGGGAGCTAAATAATCCAACACACACGCCACCGTCAGGGAGACATTTGAGTGAGCATGACATACTATCAGCTGCCAGGGAACATTCAAGTCAATGTAAGACATATTACCCGGTAAACGGTAGCTCTATAATAGTACCTACACAGAACTCACATCTGTGCTATGCAATTATATAATACAAAGGAAATTGAGTTTATACAATGCAAATATAATCGTACAATCTTCAGCAGCTCCAACAGCATGTTCAAGTGTTAATCAATTAGTTGTGGTTGTGGAGTAGGACTAGCATTGAGCCAGGCATTTTTATCAGCGAAGTAATCCCCTAACTTTTAATATGCCTGCCTGCAAAGTGTGTGTTTTATACAAGACTTGAATTTTGTCTCATTCAGTTGAAGAATGTGGAGAGGTATTTTATAACATTTTAAACAGCTAGTATCCCATAAAATATCAGTCTATTAGCCAGTCTGAAACCTGGTTGCGTTGAACTAATAGGTCCCTATTTTCTAGTTAGTATCAACCTATACCAGATTGTATGAATAGGTAAAATTTTGTATGAATGAAAAGGAGTGAGTAAAAAATGCTATTTTTAAATTGGTTTTAGTTTATTTACAAAGAGGTAATGCGTAAAGTAACAAAGTAAACAATAACATAATCTTAGTAATAATATCAGTGCTTGCCGTGGTGGAATCCCCAGTGCTTGTGATCCTCATGGCCTCCTTTCTTGCCATGGTCATGGTGATCGTGGTGGTGTTCTTCGTGTCCGTGGTGCCCCTTGTGTCCCTTGTGGTCCTCATCATAATGATGCTTGTCGTGGTGGCCGTGTTTGCCATGGTGCTCCTCGTGGTGACCGGAGTGATGGTGACCGCCCTTCTTGTGACCACCACCTTTCTTCTCGTGGTGTCCGTGGTGGTGGCCGTGTTTGTGGTGCTTGCCTTCCTTGTGGTGGTCATCGTAAAAGTGATGATCCTTGTGGTACTCGTCCTTGTGGTACTTCTTGTGGTAGCCCTCAACTTCCTCGCCCTTATCGTGATGTTTCTTGTGGTGGTGCTTGCCGCCCTTGTGGTGGTGTCCGTGCTCGTGATGTTTACCGTGGTGGTCGTGCTCATCCCAGTGCTTCTTGTGATGGCCTCCGTGCTCGTGATGGTGTCCAGCTTTGTGGTGTTTGCCGTGGTGACCATGTTCTCCTTTGTGATGGTGATGATGTCCTTTATGTCCTTTGTGCCCCTTTTCTCCGTGTTCATGGTGATGGTGTGCATGGTGCTCCTTGCCACCGCCCTCCTCGTGATGGTGGCCGTGGTGGCTGGCCGCGGCGACCAGGTCTCCCTGCTCCTCCTCTCGTCCCGAACACGCTACTACGACACATGCTAGCACGGCAAGGGCGACTAGCGACCTCATTGTTATTGTTCTACTTCACTATTTGTTCTGTATTTGACTACTTGGACTGAACTGCTTGTAAACCGCCTGTGAGAGCATTTTATATCATTAGATTTGCGGGTTGCAGTCGGTGAAACCATTGGCAAGGACGCCACGCCGACCAGCTCGGAACGCGTTACGCCTTACCATTGCGACATGTCTAAAATGCCTACGCAAAAAAATAATACAGGTACTTATTAGTTAATTCATAAACAATCAACGTGTTCACAGAACCTGCGCTATGGAAGGATAGGTCGGCACTTCATAGCAATTCAGTTTTTATTACCAAAATAGTTCTTTTGTTCCGTACCTGCTCCGTACATAAAAACTAAAAAGCTAATTCGATATTTTTTATATAATTACTTAATCATGATTACGTCAATTTGTTTGACTAAAGTGGTTAACAGTGCGACTGTGAAGCGTAGAGTCCAGAATTCGTCGATCCTCGGGTTGAGCACTCTGTTGCTAGGTTTTCCATTAGAAATTTGTAAGTAGCAACCATTAACCGGGTACTTATTCAGAATACGGCCACTATAGCAATAGCCTCACCCTCGTTACATGAGATTTAAACATATCTGGCGAAACTTTGATGGAGGCCTGTTAGCATCTCTGTGTATAGGTACCCTTTTGAGGAGGTGATGAGATGTTATGTTTATGTACATAAGTTTAAGATTGATAACGAACCTATCATTTGTTTCCTTCGTGGTAAGTAATCATCATCATCATTTCAGCCGAAAGACGTCTTCTGCTGGACATATGCCTCCCCCAAGACGACGTGAGGTACGTGAGGTATATCTATATAGGTGCTTATTTCTATGTGCTTCCTGGTTCTATGACTCATCCGTTGTTTTCAGAATGGAAACATCCAATCCAACATACTTTAACGAATTTGACTCTGAATGTTGTGGTTGACATATACCCTTACATAGAATATGAAAAAACTTGATATAAAAATCACCAAGAGCATAGTATGTCGTGCTTGCGTAATTCTAACTAGGTGGGTACATCTTATTCTGGGGGGCATCCCACACTACGCTAGCCGATACCTACGCGGTGTCCACTCCAGGACTCGTCTGCTCCACCGGCCATCGGTCCTTCGACAAACATGGCCAGCCCACTGCGACTTCAGTTTGTTTACTATGCATGCTATGTCGATAACACCAGTTCTTTTCAGAATAATTTAATTCCCGATTTTATCCTTCAAAGAGACTCCGAGCATAGCTCGATCCAAAGCGCGCTGAGCGGCATTGAATTTGTGGACCAGGCCGACAGTCAGATGATGATGGTGATAATGATGGCTAGATGGACCGCCGATCTAAAGAAGGTGGCTGGGACAAACTGAATGCGGATCGTGGAGGAAAGTGTTTTGTGGCGCAGCCTGGGAGAGGCCTATGTCCAGCAGTGATCTGCGATAGGGTGAGTTGATTGATTGACATCTTATTCTAGAACTGTAAACTCAAGTATGAATATCAATTGTAACCAGACTTCTTATAGATTAGATTAGACATAATGGAACTCGATAAATATTTTCGTGGCCATGGTCATATATTTACGACCAAATACCACAGTTCGTGTTTTATTTAATTACGCTGTATTCTATCAGGTTATTCGAAAAACTAATATTTTTCGAATCACTGCTTCGGGCGCTAGGGGCACGAAAACCCAATAAAACTTGGCCCAACCTGGAAATCGAACCGAGGACCACTACAACAACGAGGCTGACAAAGGTAGTTAATTAAGTTGTGAATAGAAACTCAATGGTGTAAGTGTAAGGTGACTACCTACGCAAATGATTTTTTTTCCTCATCTAAATCTCTATTACCTATAGTTACTAATTAAAGGCTCCCGCCTGACTTCATATCAGTTGACAACTGATACTGTCAGCCTCGTTGTTGTAGTGGTCCTCGGTTCGATTTCCAGGTTGGGCCAAGTTTTATTGGGTTTTTCCATCTGGAATTTCTCAGTAGCAGCCCAGTGAACCCGGAGTCAGGATTAGAGACCGGTTGATGGCAATACAGGCATTAGGACCTAACAGAATTATTTTGCGAAATGTTGGTGTACCATACACCTCTGCTAAACGCTTCGGGAACACAGTCCTGGGGGCCGATTCTACTAACAAAATTATTCAAAAATCGCAATGGAACCACAGCTGAATCACGGCTGTTAAGCGTTTTCATATTCTACTAATGAACAACGATTCAACTGCGGTTACGTTTTAGTTTAAGCCAACGATCGATCGAAATAATTTCAAAATATATTCTGCTAACAAAATCGAACATGAGCGTGACGTTTAGTCACATTCTACTGTTATTTTGACACTTGTTAGAATCGAATGGTCTAAATATAATTTTGTATTCGAAAATACTTTCGGTGACATTTAGGTACTTAACATTTTTAGGTTCAACTTTTTTTTCTGTGGTATTATTAAAAATACTATTTGGCATGTTGGTAACACAGTTTACCCGCTGTTACGTTCCCGCTACCATTCAGTTGCGATTCAGCATAGGTTAGTTTCCAGTTTGCATAGGAAATAGTAGAATGACTTTATAAGTAAATATCGAACGGCGATCGAAATCGAACTGTTATTAAAACACAATTGAACGTGTAACGTTGCAAATTAGTGGAATCGCCCCCCTGAAGGCCAATTCCCGTAATTAAAAACGTTCAAAATCTAGTCGCAATCTCATCTCAACAACAATCACTGTCAAAACTTTCAAAAATGTTCAAAAATGTAGGGAAATTAGAAGTATTTTTGACAGATTGAGACTGAGATCAGACTGAACGTTCGTAAAATTACGAGAATTGCCCCTCTGATGTTATGTAACTACTTTTAGGATTAAGCAGGTAGCCCTATAAAAAAATCAGCTTAAATAATTTTATTGTTGTCATACACTGGTATACTTATTGTGTTATCTCATCATCAGTCTCATTTCTTATGAAATTTATGGGAAGATTTTTTGCGATTTAAGACTTTTCTAGTTCTCAAACTTCAGTGGTCCCTTAGAGCTTTTTGATCCATAGAAGAAAAAGAATTGATTGGCATCAAAACCTTTTTTTTTCTGTTGTGAATATTGCTCATTGTCTTGCTAGAACTGTACAATTTTTTCAAAATCCGTGAATGCAGATCAAATGTTTTTCAAAAAGTTAAGAACATTCTCCTAAGATTGTTTTCTTGCAGCGACAACAGTTAAGGTACCTACTTGCCCATATTGCCCCATCTCAAAAATCCGCCCTATATTTGTCGTGATTGACTTCTTAGCTCCATAAAGGTATGGCGTGATCATAATCATTTACATAATCAGCCTATCATGTTCCCACTGCTGGGACACAGGCCTCCTCTCTCCAAGGATATTTCTGGATCTCTGTGATAATCTGTAACTATCTGCAATATATCTCAACTTTTTGGCTCATCTTTTTACAATTTACGGTAAACTATTGAAGAATCGCGGTAAATATTGCGGAAGGCGGAGGACAGGGTGTTGTGGCGCAGTCTGGGAGAGGAGGCATAGGTATGTCCAGCCAGTGCCGGATTAAGCCAGCGCGGGGCCTGTAGCAAATTCTATCAAGGGGCCCTTGGTTTGCTTTAGATTATCAAGTTTATGCTGGTATTAAATAAAAAAAAACAATATTGTTACAAACAAACTTTTTTGGATTTAATTTGGGCAAATTTAGAAATAATACTATTCATAACGACTTCTCTAGAGCAAATCGTATTAAATTTTCATCAAAGTGAGATAACCAAGACGTTCTTGGCTCATCGTGTTCCTTAACTCACGCAAGCTTGTAAAATTGCACTTCCAGAGCCTCGTGCTTCTCGCTTGCTGTCAATAATACTAGCCACGTCAGATTTTAGCAATGCAGCAAACTGCACTAATTCGTCGCCTAAGCTATCCTCCAAAACATCCGCGTAAGCACTGACGATATTTTTTTATCCCTTCTCTTGGAATAGATTTTAGCTGTCGGAATATTCCAAAAACTCCAGTATTTTTATGATATGTTTTCATACGTCTTCTGTCTAAACTGATATTTTTAATGGTCAGAAAGTATTGGTGCGCGAGGCCCCCAAATGCACGGGGCCCGTAGCATTTGCTACTCTTGCTTCGTGGTTAATCCGCCACTGTGTCCAGCAGTGGACTGCAATAGGCTGAGTTGATTGTTTGATTGCAGAATACGAATAAATTGCAACATTACTCATCCCCCATAGCAAATAGCGTGATAATTAACCTACAGACTGACAAGACTTGCAACATTTGAACAAAATCTATCCGGTAGTTTTTCATACAAAAATCCAAAAAAATATATTAGGTATCGGCATTAGAATCGTTCCCAAACCTAGCAAAAATTACTTTATAAAAAAAAACCGGCCAAGTGCGAGTCGGACTCGCGCACCGAGGGTTCCGTACAAACCTGTAGGTATATAAGTAAAAGTTCAACCATCACGACAATCGAGTCATAGTTATGGTATTTTTATTGCAAAATGAAATTTATAACATTACAATATGGAAAGCTGGAGGAGCATAAATTATTGACAAAGGACTCTTTATCGTTTCAGTAATCCTTTATTTTATGTTAACACATATCATTTATTTTATAATATAACTGAAATACCTACACTAGCCTTGCAGCAGCCTTGCAAAAGTCTGCTGACGAATGAGGGCAAGCTTTTTTTATCAAAGTTATTTATTTACAAATTTTTTTAGTCACTATTTAGAAATCTGGTACAAACATGTTAATTATGAATTAAATTTGAACCAGATCTGTAAATGGTGACTGAAAAAGGTATGAATAGTACCACATTGAACATTGGAGTTCGAAAAACATTATCTATAGTTGTACTACTTCGTGTAGTGCTAGTGTTTATTAACGGAAACATGCTTATAGATGAAAATTATGTGGAAATTCCATTTACAATTATTTGAAAAAAAAAAATTTTATGTAACTAAAAATTTAAGGTTTCAGAATTTTTCCTTTATATGTGCTATTAAACATTACTTCAAGCCAAATTTCAAGGTTCTAGATCGACTGGAAGTACCCTTAAGGTTTTGATTCCGTCACGAGTAGTTGCGAGTTTAAAAATCTGCGGCTTAAATTGCTATTTCTTTTGATTGAGTTGACATAAAAGTTTGATTTTGTTACAGCTCAAAGGTATTATAGACCTGAGTATTTGATATGAATTTCAATTTAATACCTCTACGCGTTCATGAGAAAGAAGTAGTAACTTTAAAATTTTCAAAAATATTTTTTATTATATGACTAGCGACCCGCCCCAGCTTCGCACGGGTGCAATACTGATACTAAGTACAGGTATTTCAAGAATGCCAGCACGCGCCGCCGCGGCCGGTACCGCAGCAACCGCTATGTCCCTGCATTTTAAATCTGTAATATCTTCGAAAATATTCATTTAAATTACATGCTGTAAAGGGCCATATTTATCTATATTAAATGCACAATGTATTTAAGGTACTTAATTGGATAAGTATTAATGCTGTATTGCTTAAAATCGCTTCGTAAATAAGCCATTATTTCTCGTAAAAAGTAAAGGATAAAAAATGATTATTGTGGGTTATCCCTAAGAGATAGACATAATATACCATAGACTAGAGATAGGACTTTTTTGTAGACCTTTTTAAGGTGTACAATACTGTAGTACATTATTTTGACCGATCTCGTAGGGTTCAGCCAGCGTTTGAAAAGTAAGCGCAAAAAAATGCGTTTATTTACGACATCACATGCATGCATGTATTATATATATAAACCTTCCTCTTGAATCACTCTATCTATTAAAAAAAACCGCATCAAAATCCGTTGCGTAGTTTTAAAGATCTAAGCGTTCAAAGGGACAGAGAAAGCGACTTTGTTTTATACTATGTAGTGATATAACTAAAAATTTACGATTTTCGCAATTTTTCCTTTATCTGCACTATAAGACGTTACTTCGTATCAAATTTCAAGATTCTAAGTACCCTGTAGGTTTTGATTCCCGTGCGAGTTTCGAAAATTTGCGGAAATTTTCGGCATAAACGGCTGTATCTTTTGATTGCTTTGGCTTAGAAGTTTGATTTTTTTACAGCTCCAAGGGACAGTAGACTTCAGTATTAGATATAAATTCCAGTTTGATACCTCCACACGTTCCTGAGAAAAACGGTCTTGACAGACGGACGGACGGACGGACAACTAAGTGATCCTATAAGGGTTCCGTTTTTTCCTTATGAGGTACGGAACTCTAAAAACAATATAAAGATTTGGCTTTGCTACGATTTTTTTTATTATGTACAGATGTTGGTAAATTTAAATGAAAAATTGTTTTTAGGGTTCCGTACCTCAAAAGGAAAAAACGGAACCCTGTCAAGACCCTCCATCTCGGGAACGCGTGAAGGTATTGAGTTGAATTTAAAACCATATATTCAATTCTGCGGTCTCTTAAAGCTGTGAAAAATCAAACTTCTAAGGTAACGTAAAAAAAAGATACGGCCGTTTATGCCGCAAAAAACGTATATTTCGATACTCTTAAGGGAATCAGAATGTATAGGGTACTTCCCGTTGACTTAGAATCATGAAATTTGGCAAAAAGCAAGGTCATGTAGCACAAGTAAAGGAAAAAATCCGAAAACCGTAAATTTGTAGTTACTTGCCTACTTTGTACGGAACCCTCGGTGCGCGAGTCCGACTCGCATTTGCCCCGTTTTTTTTTAATCAGTACTCTAACGAATGTTCATTTGGATAAATATTATAGGTACCTACGCATGGCTACACAAAAGCTATACATAGCTGACTTCTGATTGTACGAAAAACCTGTACCATACGAGGTCATCTAAAACTGGAAAAATATAGCTTGATGTGTAGCCGTATGTCAACAAAATTAATGGCAACGCAAGGCGGAGTTTTAAGCTTTAAGCATCAATAATTTTAAAACGATGACCTAAATAACGATAATCGCTCACTAAAGGAAATTGGTATCTAACATATTACATTTACCTATTGTTTGTCTTGACCTTCGTTTCTGTAAGCATTTAAATAGGTTACCTATTTATCTCAAGACAGAAAAATGAGGAGAGAGAGGAAACGATAGATTTATGAAATAATATTTACTTTGTACTTATGAAAATAAAAACAATAACAACTTCCATTCTTAACAATAGTAATTCATAACAATCAGGATACATAGTGGTATCAGTGCTTGCCGTGGTGGAAGCCCCAGTGTTTGTGGTCGTCGTGTTCGCCCTTCTTGCCATGGTCGTGGTGGTGGTGGTGGTGTCCTTCGTGTCCGTGGTGTCCCTTGTGTCCCTTGTGGTCCTCGTCGTAGTGGTGCTTGTCGTGGTGGCCGTGTTTGCCATGATGTCCCTCGTGGTGACCGGAGTGATGGTGACCGCCCTTCTTGTGATGTCCGCCATCTTTCTCGTGGTGTCCGTGGTGGTGGTGGTGCTTGTGGTGTTTGCCTTCGTGGTGGTGGCCGTCGTGGAAGTGGTGGTCCTTGTGGAAGTGATCCTTGTGGTGCTTCTTGTGGTAGCCGTCGACGTGTTCGCCCTTGTCGTGATGCTCGTGGTGTCCGTGCTTGCCACCCTTGTGGTGGTGTCCGTGCTCGTGGTGTTCACCATGGTGGTCGTGCTCATCCCAGTGCTTTTTGTGACCACCACCATGCTCGTGGTGGTGTTCTGCATGATGATGCTTGCCATGGTCACCGTGGTCGCCCTTGTGGTGGTGGTGATGACCCTTGTGTCCTTTGTGCCCATGGCCGCCGTGGTCGTGGTGATGGTGCGCATGGTGGTCATGTCCGCCACCATGCTCGTGGTGGTGTCCGGAGGCGGCCACCGCTTGGTCTTCGCGGTCGGCCTCGGTACCGGAGCATATTGCCGCCAGACACAGCACACCAAGTACTAAAAGCACCCTCATATTATATTAGAGTTGTACTTCCTCGGTAGGTAAGGCCTGAGAGGAAGTCCGGTTGCAACTGACCTCTGATACATTGATTGCCTATTTATATCGGTGAGTAGTAGAGCACCGTCTACAGCGGTGGAGAAATAATTCCGCAAGCGACCGGACAAGTTCATGGATCTCTGCTAAACGCTTCGGGAATACAGTCTTGATGTTATGTAACTGCTTTTGGGAATAAAGGGACAGCTTTATAAAAAAAAATATTATACGCTATTAGATAGTGTTCCACTACAGGGCAAAAGAAAAAAGGGTCTCTTGTCATGCAGAGCACGCACGAGCATTGATTACCTCGCTTGCTCAAGACGGATTGGCGATATCTAACTTATACAGGATGAAAATGAAAACTTGCGCCAACTCGACCCTGTTACATATTCATTGATTATGTAACAGGCATTGCACCTCCTATACACGATAATTACACAACAACAATTTATAATGATAATTGTCACTTCCCAAATCTAAATTCTTAAAATAAAAAAAACTATCCAAGCAAATAAGTAAATTAAAGTATCATTATTAGCGCGCGCCCGTTTAGCAATCAATTCATCGCAGAGCTCTAGCAAGTTTGCAACGCGTTGAACTAGCGGTCATTTACCTACTTTTTACCGTTCATATGAAAAAAAGGACGCGCGACGATATTGCCAAATCGCTTGCCTACGCGCATACATGCCTGCTCTAAATTTTCTTTTTAATACGTTGAATTATTTAATTTGACGCACCTATTCAATTCTATCCTGTACCTATTAACCATACTGTGCAGGTTTCCTCACTGTGTTTTCCTTCACCGATATCAGTAATGTCCAAGATAAACTCGAAAAGTACCTACTGTACATACTTATATGATTTGAAAAAGTCACATTGTCACTAGCCCGGATTGAAACCCACAACCTCGTCTATGACACACGAGGCCTTAACCACTGGGCCATACACATAAACTCGAACAGGTATTCTTTTAAGCCTTTCGTAAAGCTGAACGCATTGTCATTGTTGGTGAAGCGGAACATGACATTTAACACAAATTAGCCGTCTTATGTGTCTATGTTCGTGTCACCTATCTATGTATATGTATAATTAAGTACATGCTAATTTATGATCTATCGCGCCAGATTATAACCATCGAAAAATAATGCGTTAAATTGTAAATGGTTTGTTGCTTGTCGTTCGTTTTGCTATTCGGCTACCGCCAAGCCAATACCGACTATAATCAGGGAGGGTTCACAATTTTACGGATGATAACATCTGGCAGATTGTGAATCCTGTCGCTAAGTGCAGCAGTGCTATTCTGTAAAAATCTCACCGTGAAAACTAAGGTGAAGTGAGCTGTCATTCCACCTGATGTTAGGGATTACCTCCATTGATTCAGCTAAAATTCCAATAACCTCATAGATAGTTAGCCCGCGCCGAGACGCGTCTTTTGACACCTCGCACGCGCGCCTAGCTAACATAGAAATTCAAAATTCACTTTACCGTTTACGCTCTCTTCACCTATGTTATCACAATGAGATTTTTACAGAATCGATAGGCAGGTTCGTTCACAATTTCACGGTTTGACATAAACTATCGAAAATTAATAGGTACCTACGTTTTATTGTTAGCAGTATGGTACAGTTCACAACTTAACGACAATGTACAATCTCGAGCAGCGGTGGACCAGTGGTGCGCAATGGTGGCCCAGTGAAAATGGTCGCGACTTACGACTTTTGGAGTTGTGGTGGATTACGGTCCGCTCCCTACCACAGAAAGGAGTCCTGTGTCTGCCTGTAAAATCTCTCGAGATAGAATATAAACTAACGGTGATCACAATCATACGGTGACGTCGTCGGTGACATTATGCAATACAAAATGAAATATAACACAACAACTTGCATTTGTTTCATGTTAACGTTTACATATGCACATTTTTTTATGTTCAAATAATGTGTAGGTGTGTACATCAGACAGACAGACAGTCACCCTCAAACTCAAAGCATTTCAATTAAACCATTTACTTTTGAATTATTACGGAGTCGGTCAGTCAGAAAATATGAAGCTTGTTGCCCATTCCAAAGCGTAGTAAGTACATAAGGAGAAGAACGGGCAAGAAACTCCATGGACATTCTTTTTAAGATTGTTAGCACGGCTGGATGTCCACCTCATGTGCCATGTACGTACTTGAGACGTAGGAAGTAGGTAAGTAGGTATATGCATCTTCCCTCGCGTGTATACCTACTCTTTTTAGCTCCGAATGCAGCACATTGGCCGAATAGCTTTCGGGTGTATCTATTTTGTGTGGATCTGCCGATCTATTCAGTAGATATCTTGCCTTGCCGTGAATACTTGGGTGAAGTGACCTTAACTTGAGCTATCAATAGTGTCAATCCCTAGCATCAGGTGGAATTACAGCTCACTTCAGTCTCGCTTCACAGACTGGCTGGAGTGGTCGTCATTAGGTAGGTACGTCATAAGAATCGCACTGCTCGGGCGCGCGCATCGATCGAAAACTCTGATGTCGTCACTACTACGCGCCATTGGAACTCGTTGACCTTCTGTATATTCTAGCAATAGTACATTGTTCACCGAGGGAGAAAGTGACCGATTACTAAGGAGGGTGTAGTTTGATGCCTGAGGCTCAGCCGAAGACCTCAATACACACGAGATTTTTTCTAAGTGAAGTTTATATTAAAATTGTTACCTTTTTGCCAGGGAGATTAAAATTGGTTTTGCTGATCATTCAAGATCAGCAAAAGCTGTGGCAAAAGTATGTGGCCAGTATCACATTTCCACTTATAAAAACTTTTTGTCTTTTGGCATTATACTATATTTAATTAAGTAAGTTACTGAATTGCCCGACATTAAAAGAAACACGGCACGTTAACAATGGATTTTCATACACTTTTTCTGCCTGCAAATTTGTACAACAGTTAAAACGACGTACTTTCTGCCTCATTTTATTAAAAAGTTAATAAGATACTTTCCGAGCAGGTATAGTGTAAAAGTCTTTGTGCTTGCAGCGTGAATGCGACTGAGTACCTAGTTGGTAAGAACTATGTAAATTCATGAATGTTTAATTAGGTAAGTACTGAGTACCTATCTAATACATACAATGCAATGGTAATGACAGAATTATTTATTGCTGCATTAGAAATATCTGGTGGCATTGGTGTATCAAAGCTTGTATCACTCATTTTTGTAAACAAAAACAACAAAGTAATAAATTTTTACAATAGGTACTAATATCGAACAAAAATGGCGGGATATGAAGTGAATTCGAATAACCTCATGTTTTTTTTTATTTACGGCGCGGTGCTGTCGTAGTGAAACGCGCGTGCATGACAATGTTCTTTTTATCACGCTTTTATTAGTTTCACCTGTATGTTTTTTTGTTTGTATGTATGTAACTGACTCGTTTGGGCTCGATTTTGCTCAATTTTAAACGATCAGATTTACTTTAAACGTTATAGACTTATCAACGACCGACGACAATACAATATTCTGATAAGCTTATCTCATTAACCTGATTAGGATGTTGATCAAGCAGTCATTTATTTAGGCTCACGGAGAAATTATTCCTTTTGAGAGCTTCCGTTGCGTGCGCTGCGTAAAAGGTTAAAGTTACGCAAAAATAATGTATGACGGAATTGGTCCTCCTTAAAAGTTCTAAAAAATCTTTTAAGGTTGACTCATTATAACCGTTTTAATGATAATCAAATTTGTTCTAAAATAATGCATTACTTGCAAAGGTGTTTTATAAACATGATATTAATCCTTATCCAAATAAATACGTTATTCATCACAAGTGCAATTTTGAAGGGCAATTTTGACTTTTGATTTCAATAAATATCGTAGGAGATATCATAGTTTTAAAATAAATCCGCAAGGCCACCGTGTGCCGTTAGCTGTGCGAGGCGTAGCTACTATAGTTCCACTCTTACTGATCATAGCGTGATAATAGCTTCTTAGAGTAATGTACCGACGCCAGCACATCAAGCTACCACAATTTGTCAAATTTCTTTTTTTTCAACTTTATTGCTAAAGCATAAGGTTCAAAGTTGATTCGGAAAATTTGACAGTTTCGGGTAGCTTGATGTGCTACACATCAAGCTATATATTTCCAGTTTTAGCTGACCTCGCATTGTATAGGTTTTTCGTACAATCAGAAGTCAGCTTATCATCATCTGCCTAGTCTTTTCCCAACTATGTTGGGGTCGCTTCCAGTCTAACCGGATGCAGCTCATTATCAGTGTTTTACATGGAGCGACTGCCTATCTGACCTCCACAACCCAGTTACCGGGTAATACGATACCACTTGGTGAGACTGGTTGTCAGACTTTCGGGCTTCTCACTACCTACCCGTAACGACTGTCAAAGATCCACGAATGACAGCCGGGACCAACGGCTTAACGAGCCTTCCGAGGCACTGAGGGGTCTCGGTATGTAAAGATGGTCACCCATCCACAGACCAACCGCGGCAAGCGTAGCTTAACCTAATCGATCGACCTGTGCGGCTCTATTATTTAGCCACGGGCCCCTCCCTAGCTTTTACTGGTATGCTTTTTATATCATATTTCTATATTAACTCTATGTTTACAAATAACTACTATAATTATATATTTACAACAATCAATATCGAGCACCCCACGCTTTTTTACAATGAAATTAATTTTCTTTTCATAATTTTATTTATATTTTAGAATTTTTGAAAATTATTGAATCATATTGAGTTAATATACTTTTTAGAACAGTTGAATAAAACATAAATATAAAAGTTATTTTCTGATTTTTAGTTCGATTTGCTATTAAAGCGTGTTTTTTTAGTTTTTTTAAACTATATTTTTTTTGAAAACGTGTTGCATAATGAAATTTAGTACAACATTAAAATACTCGTTTGGATGATATTATTTATTTAATACCTATGGATGACTTACAGCTAAAACAAATAGAATAAAAAATAGTATGTGAGACTGACAGCCAATTAAAAGTCATCACTTCTAAAAAAGAAAGAGTGTGAACAACACAACGCAGTTACCAAAAAAGAAAGAAAAAAATAAAGTATTTAACATTCAAGCATGCTTAGACTAAATTCACATTTCATATTCAATACAAGAACATACAAAATCTTAATTAAAATTAATTAAAAAGCTAAGGCTCATGCACTTTCTGGCCGAGGACACACCTGTATGAAAGGATCAAAATCATGCTGCTTACAGATGTCATTGACAGTGGTTATGGTTATTATGACACTGGTTGTTTTAATGTTGATAATAAGCTGGTTGTTTTAGAAGCTTTTATAGAGGATTTATAGCATGGGTGTAGATAAATTAAAATAAAACACTTAAGATATACATTTCCATCAGCGTGAGATCAAACTAAGCAAAATAAAAATGATCAGAGAGATCAAACGTATTATGTGTACGTCCAATTAGGCAAACTTTGTTATTCCCGATCCTCAAAATCAAAATAATAATTATAATAAGAACCTAGGATTATATCGAAGTACAGCTTTAAGGTATATTTTATTATTTAAATAGCGCCCCGACCCTGCTTCGCATGGTATTTACAACTAGACAAAACATCGAGATTTCTTTACTGTTGCATTACAAATGTATGTTAAATATTAATGTATTATTCACATAAACGTTCCGGAATTAAATCTCTAAGTGATAAGACAAGGACAAAGACATTTATTCTCGAATATAGTAAAGTGAAACCCGCAACTCAAAATCCGTTGTGAATTTGAGGAGAACAACGCGCAACAACAGACAGACACGAAATAGTAGATTATACAACAAGTGAAAAAAAAGGGAATTTAATTCGAGGGACTACGTTGGATCCCGAGAGCAGCGAAGGATTCTAGAATAGAATCCCGAGCGTAGCGAGGTATTCTAGATTTGAATCCTGAGCGGAGCGAGGGATACAAGGACCGAGATGAATTATTTTTTTCACGAGTTGTGTACTCTACTTTTTACCATTGACTGCGAGAAAATAAATAGTAGTATAGTATTTATCACATTTTACTATAATTGCTGCTTTATTTCGAAATGATTCCGGAGTTAGTGTCTCATTTTCGTCACTGGAAGAACTCATTTTATTATAATTTATGTTATTAGATTTTCCAATGACATAAAACAACGATAACAGATAGAAAAGAACCTAAAATGGCGGGTTTTTTTTTTATTATGGAATAGCTCCGTATAGCTAGCCAGTACGTACTTTCAGCACGTTTTATTTATTTTTGTATATAATTCGTATATTCGTGCTTGTTCCAAATTCAAAATGTTTTTATTCACTCAGTGACTAAAAGAGAGTTTTATTCACTGTTTTCGATGAATAAAATGCCCTTTTTCGAGTGGCAATGGTAAAAAATAACTTTATTTTATAACTAGCTTCTGTCCGCGACTTTATCCTCATGAAATTTCGTATTTTTTCAGACTTTTTGCTCTATTCCTAAGGGTCTTAGCGTGATGTTAAATGACCTATGACCCTCCTCAAGAATTGGGCTATCAAATACAAAAATAAATTCTCAAATCCGAGGGGTAGAGATTAGCGCGTTCAAACAAACAAACTCTTCAGCTTTATTATTAGTAGATATATAGTTATAGATAATGTGTATAGATCATGTAGGTATAGGTATCGTCGTTGCAAATTTAAAATCTTCTAAGTATGTGACATTTTTGTCGAAAATGAGTTTTACAAATATTTGAAAAGCAATTTTGAATACCCAAAAACTTCCATATGAATAGCTTAGGTATTATTTCGAAATAGCATGTAATTTTTTTTTTAATTCATGTGTTAGCCTACATTTAATTGTAAATCAAAATGTCCTATGTGTCTCAGGGGAGTTTCTAGTAACAGTTTTGTTTTGCATATTATTTTATTAGTTTAATTTTCATGAATATAATACTTTAAGAACCGCATAGACAAAAAGTTGCAGTTTTTAATCTCCCATGTGAAGAAAAATAATTAAAATTATATAACAATAATATTAAGAATAAAGAATAATATATTTAAAGAATAATATTTTCAAAATTTTTTTCAGGAGAAGTTTTTTATTTTTTTTCTCGAAAAGTTACTTTTTACACATCGGAGATTTTAAATTTGCAACGACGATATGTAGATATTTTTTATATACATATGTAGAGGTATTTTTCTTCTACTTGATTTTTTTTCAGTCTCCTAACCAATGCTCATTTAGATAAATATTAGGTACCTATTCGTACTTACAGCAAAACTAGTGGCAACGGAAGTCGGAGCTTTGAACTTTATGCATCAAGAATTTAAGACGATAACCTAAGCAACGACAATCGCTCAAAAATTGGAAATTAGTAATTTATTACATTTAGGTACCTATGCATTGTATTGTCCTTCGTTTTCTTAAAGCATTTAATTACCTATTTGTCTCAAGACTAAAAATGAGGAGAAAGAGAAAACAATGGTTTTATGAGAAATTATTTACTTTGTACTTATAAAAATAAAAACAACAACAATTTCTATTCTTAACAATAGTAATTCATAACAATTAGGATACATAGTGGTATCAGTGCTTGCCGTGATGGAAGCCCCAGTGTTTGTGGTCGTCGTGCTCGCCCTTCTTGCCATGGTCGTGGTGGTGGTGGTGGTGTCCTTCGTGTCCATGGTGCCCCTTGTGTCCCTTGTGGTCCTCGTCGTAGTGGTGCTTGTCGTGGTGGCCGTGTTTGCCATGATGTCCCTCGTGGTGACCGGAGTGATGGTGACCGCCCTTCTTGTGATGTCCACCGTCTTTCTCGTGGTGTCCGTGGTGGTGATGGTGCTTGTGGTGTTTGCCTTCGTGGTGGTGGCCGTCGTGGAAGTGGTGGTCCTTGTGGAAGTGATCCTTGTGGTGCTTCTTGTGGTAGCCGTCGACGTGTTCGCCCTTGTCGTGATGCTCGTGGTGTCCGTGCTTGCCACCCTTGTGGTGGTGTCCGTGCTCGTGGTGTTCACCATGGTGGTCGTGCTCATCCCAGTGCTTTTTGTGGCCACCACCATGCTCGTGGTGGTGTTCTGCATGATGATGCTTGCCATGGTCACCGTGGTCGCCCTTGTGGTGGTGGTGATGACCCTTGTGTCCTTTGTGCCCATGGCCACCGTGGTCGTGGTGATGGTGTGCATGGTGGTCATGTCCGCCACCATGCTCGTGGTGGTGTCCGGAGGCGGCCACCGCCTGGTCTTCGCGGTCGGCCTCGGTTCCGAAACATATTGTCGCCAGGCACAGCACACCAAGTACTAAAAGCACCCTCATATTATATTAGTGTTGTACTTCCTCGGTAGGTAAGGCCTGAGAGGAAGTCCGGTTGCAACTGACCTCTGATACACTGATTGCACATTTATATTGGTGAGTAGTAGAGCACCGTCTACAGCGGTGGAGAAATAATTCCGCAAGCGGCCGGACAAGTTCATGGGTCTCTGCTAAACGCTTTGGGAATACAGTCGTTATGTTATGTAACTGCTTTTGGGAATGAAGGGACAGCTATTTAAAAAATAATTATAATACCAGCCTATTACTGTCCCACTACAAGGCAAGTCATCTTCTCATACAGAGCATGCACAAGCATAGAACACCACGCCTACTCAAGACGGATTGGCGATTTTAGACTTATATTAGGCATAAGTGCAGGTTTGCTTGGGGTGTTTTCCTTCACCGATGTCAGTAATCAAATGTCCAAGATAAACTTAGAAAGTACAGTCACCAAAGGAGATAAATAACCAGGGTCGTCGGATACAGCGGGCACGCGGGCTCAGTGCGGGTTGTTAGATGTCACATGTCTTCATATTTTTAGTTCTAGGACATACCGGTTTCGTCATGATGTTTTCCTTCACAGTAATCATGCAGCTTAACTCAGAACTCAAGGAGCTCAACGATTCGACGTCATTCGGATAGGCTGCATAAATTACTCAAACTGTCAGATTAAAACTACCTAACCGAGTGAAAAAAAAAAAGGAATATGACCCACATAGACTTGACCTTCACTAGAATTACTTACAATAATATAATACTTTACAAAGTAAATATTCATGTCATTGTATATGTAAACACAAAACAAGATTCACTGTGTAAATTTATTAGAGCAGCTAAATTCCAATCATTTTGTCCTCAATATAGTCTTTAACAGTAAAAGAGGCTTTCTGGGATAGTTTCCGTTTTATAAAATTAATTTATTATTAAGGCTTAGTTCTTGAATGTGCATGGCCAGGAAGTTTGTTATAAAAACGTATACATTGGCATCTAAACGAGACACTTATTTTCTTTTGCCTGGTTATAGGAACAACAAATTTGTGTTTGTTCCTAGTATTTATATTGTGGATATCACTGTATTTTTTAATATTAACATTTCTTTGTGCATACAAAAGATTTTCATAAATATACTGAGAAGGCACAGTACGTATATAAATGTACATATATTCTCTTTAAATTTGTCTCATCACACAAATTAAAATAACTAAAGTACCTATACTAAACGGGCTGTCTCTAACTAAATCAGTTAAAACGCGAATTTTTCTAACGGCGTATTCTGCAGAGCTAAGTTTTTTTTGACAATTTATCTATATGGGGTCCCCATAGAGATAAATTGACAAAAAAAAAGCTTGGCATCCAAAGTTATGACTAAGAATACTGTGGTATCTTAGGGTTTTAACTCTTCATCCTTTATGAGAATACTATATTAGTTTTTTACTCGTTTAGAAGTAGGTAATTAACATTAAACGAGTTAACCACTCTTGCGAGAGCGCTATTTACATTGTCAGTGACCAGCTGCTGACGTTTGAGTTTAAATAAATGTGAAGTTTCATCTGCAAATAACACTATATCATATTTAGCCCTTATGAGGTAAGCCAAGTCATTTATATAAATAATAAATAAAAATGGACCAAGAATTGAGTCCAGGGGGACCCCCATACTTACTAAAGATCCGGGTGATCTTTTTCCGTTATCATCAACTCTCTGAATTCTATCACTTAGGTAAGAAGATCAGGTGCAGTTTCCTGATTAATATTTCATGAAGAACACAATCCTTGCCTTGGTCAAATCGCAAAACATGCACAAAGCATCGCATTTATTCTCCCATGCATTATAAACATATCCTACAAGTTCAACAGGAATCAGTAGCCGAACGACCCCGTGTAGAACCAAACTGTTTGATAAGTAGTAATATGTGTTTATTAAAAAAAAAAGTTTTTAAAATTTTGACTGAAGTTGCACTAAAGGTCTATAATTAGTAAGGTCTGATGTACTACCCGATTTAAACAAAGGTTTTATTTAACTGTTTTTCATAAGATCAGGAAATTCATCACATATTATATATTAAGATTGAAAAAACTATCATTGCATTGTATAAATTCAATCTCTTAGTATTGTATAATTGCATAGCACACGTGTGAGCACTATGTACCTAAACTATAAAGCTACCATTTACTAGGTACGTCTTTCATTGACTTGAATGTGCCCTGGCGGCTGAGAGTATGTCATGCTCATTCAAATGTCTCGCTGATGGTGGCGTGTGTGTTGGATCATTAGGTTCCCTTCAAAATGGTTTAGCTGAATGGTGCTGATCCATACGTCATGTTCGTGAACGGGCGCCGTCAGTAGGGACTGGTCATCTCTTAGCCGCAACGGCTTATTTTAAATTATTTTCATTTATGAATTGTTCTTTTTAGTACGGACGCCTTTAACGTGCACGTCTTTCTGCATCGTTCTCACATGTATAATTTCAACATGAATGATGTAACCAAGATTTTTGTAACAATTTTATGATTAAAAGAGTGTCCGTGGAGTTTCTTGCCCGTTCTTTACCATAGGTACCTACGCTTTGGAATGGGCAACTAGCTTCATCTTTCTGACTGACCGACCCTTGACAATTCAAAAGTGCCTATAATTGGTCTATTTGAAATAAATGCTTTGAGTTTGAGTTTGAGATATATTTAATATGAATGTATTATACACATAAACATTCCAGAATAAATTCTCTAAGTGATGGTGAAGTGAAACTCGCAACTCAAAATTCGTTGTGTATTTGATGAGCGTCACACAGGCAGACACGAAAATTAACTTTATTTTATATTTATGTATAGATGTAGGTTTAGATATAGATTAAGTATTTTTCTTCTACTTACTGATTTTTTATCAGTCTCAGAGCGAATGTTTATTTGAATAAATATTAGGTACTTACAGCAAAATTAATGGCAACGGAAGTCGGAGCTTTGAGCTTTATGTATCAAGAATTCAATACGATGGCCGAAGTAACGAAGCTGCCTTAAAACTGTTACACAGTCGCTCACTAAAGGAAATTAGTAATTTTACATTTAGGTGCTTATTGATTGTCTTGGTCTTGACCATCGTTTCTTAAAGCCTTTAGTTAGATACCTACTTATCAAGACTTAAAAATGAGTAGAGAGAGAAAACAATAGATTTGTGAAAAATTATGTACTTTGTATAAAAATAAAAACAACAACAATAACAACTTCCATTCTTAACAATAGTAATTCATAACAATCAGGATACATAGTGGTATCAGTGCTTGCCGTGGTGGAAGCCCCAGTGTTTGTGGTCGTCGTGCTCGCCCTTCTTGCCATGGTCGTGGTGGTGGTGGTGGTGTCCTTCGTGTCCGTGGTGTCCCTTGTGTCCCTTGTGGTCCTCGTCGTAGTGGTGCTTGTCGTGGTGGCCGTGTTTGCCATGATGTCCCTCGTGGTGACCGGAGTGATGGTGACCGCCCTTCTTGTGATGTCCACCGTCTTTCTCGTGGTGTCCGTGGTGGTGATGGTGCTTGTGGTGTTTGCCTTCGTGGTGGTGGCCGTCGTGGAAGTGGTGGTCCTTGTGGAAGTGATCCTTGTGGTGCTTCTTGTGGTAGCCGTCGACGTGTTCGCCCTTGTCGTGATGCTCGTGGTGTCCGTGCTTGCCACCCTTGTGGTGGTGTCCGTGCTCGTGGTGTTCACCATGGTGGTCGTGCTCATCCCAGTGCTTTTTGTGGCCACCACCATGCTCGTGGTGGTGTTCTGCATGATGATGCTTGCCATGGTCACCGTGGTCGCCCTTGTGGTGGTGGTGATGACCCTTGTGTCCTTTGTGCCCATGGCCACCATGGTCGTGGTGATGGTGCGCATGGTGGTCATGTCCGCCACCATGCTCGTGGTGGTGTCCGGAGGCGGCCACCGCTTGGTCTTCGCGGTCGGCCTCGGTACCGGAGCATATTGCCGCCAGACATAGCACACCAAGTACTAAAAGCACCCTCATTATATTATTGTTGTACCTACTTCCTCGGTAGGTAAGTCCTGAGAGGAAGTCCGGTTTCTACTGACCTCTGTTAGATTGATTGCCTATTTATATCAGTGAGTAGTAGAGCACCGTCTACAGCGGTGGAGAAATTATTCCGCAAGCGTCCGGACTAGTTCATGGACAAATGAAAAAAGGCAGCCGTCATTTAGTTAGGTGTTTTAGATTACCTGTAAAAATAATTTGAACAAGATGCTAGGCATTAATTAAACTAATTGCTTAGATATGTACAATTAAGGACAAAGGCAGGATTAGAGGAGGAGGAGAGGGGGGAGGATTTAAGTCAGATAGGCAGTCGCTCCATGTAAAATACTGGTATTCAGCTGCATCCGGTTAGACTGGAAGCCGACCCCACCATAGTTGGGAAAGGCTAGGCAGATGATGATGATGTACAATTAATAAAAAATACCGGGACGTGGTAAGTAATTCCATGCAGAGATGAAAGGTTGTGAAGTGCTTACATGTTTCTGTGTAGTCGTATTAAGCAGTTTCTGATTAATAATTAGAATGTAGGTACTTCTCTTTAACCTGCTTATTTGGTAAGTAAGTAATTATTTATTTTACCATTTATGTACACACATATATAAACAGACAAGAAAAAAACAGAACAGAAAAATAGGTACAAAGGTGATGCTTATTTCATAAGAAATCTCTTCCAGCATACCTGCGATAGGACAATAAATAGAGAGATGTAGACAGTGTGTGGACGAATAAAGGAGACAAAAAAAATACAGAAAATCATAAACAATTCACTTAATAGAACTAAACAAATATTATGAGAATATACTTACATACATACAAATAAACATACATACTTCTAAAATAAATATCACTACAATCTTAATAATTATATTAAATACAGACATACACAACTATGATGAAGTGGAAAGATAGTGTTCTTTTACGTTACGTTTTTTGTTTTTAATTAATACTTTTATGTTTGTTTTCTACTTAGAATATTCTCTATTTTGTGTTGGAATGTCTTTAGTAGGTACCAAGCTTGAGTGTAGGTACTGATTGTTTTATATAATATTAAGTACCAAATATCATTCCATAGACGCATCTATTTGGGGGCCCATTCTGGCAACAAAAAGATCCTAATTTGAATATTATTTACGAATTTCGCATTCTAACAGCCGCTATAAGACTCATGCTGTTAAAAGTATTTTATTAACAGAAGAAAGAATATAATTTGCCTACCTACCATTATTTTGCTTGCTGACTATATATTTTTTTCTGTTAGACTATGTATACCTACTTTAACAATAAACAAATTACTTAATTCAAACACAACTTATTTTAGGGATCGAGAAATGGGTTTGTTAATTACCTGCAAACCCATGTTTACGTAGGTCCTATTGTCCCTATGGTACCTATACCTATTGTCTAAAGCTGAAGTAACGTTATTCCTGTAAGGATTTGGGTCTGAAGTGATACTTTGAATGTTTCAATCCCGAGCTTATTGGTAGGTTAGCTTATGTAGGTAGGCTTAGTGTATTCATATCCGACTTATAAAAGGGAGTTTATTTGTTTTTCTCCATACGTATTATATGGGAGCACGATTAATCGAAAAATGGTTTTCTAAATTATTTTCCTGATGTCATATGAATTATGAATTGCAAGGTCTAATAGTATTACCTACAAAGATAACAAACCGAGATTAGAATGAATAAGATATGGCAGAAAAAGGTTGAATAAATAGAAAATTATCAAGATAAGACTTTGTATTTAGAACTTATAGTTTTAATATAAAATGAAGTAACTGTGACGTCACAATGTTCTATGCCCTCATCTCGCTCTGCTGGGCGTCCGCCCGAGGCACAGATTACCTACCTACTCGTCACGATCACCCCTGCATGCAAAGATACAAGGTGTCCATTAATTAACTAACTGCACCCCAAATATATGCAAGTTGTTCATTCATCATACATTTCTTTGACGCACCTATTTAAACTTATTTATTTTCCTGTTAGTAACGAGGATTTCCTCAAACGATGGGTGTAGTGTAGGTTTGTTGTAAGCCGCTTATAAGGCTGCTATGAGACAATCAAATTAATATTATTGTTTTTCTGTTCAAGTATACGTAACATCTCTGTGAGAGGGAGTGGGCCCTAATCCATCACGCGAGCCCAGTGCGGGTTGGTAGATGTCACATGTCTTCGAATTTTTGGTTCTAGGACATGCCGGTTTCCTCACGATGTTTTCCTTCAGCGTTTTGAGAGCAGTGCAGGTGATGAAATAATTTACACAAAGTAAAGCGCTTGTCAGGGTTCGAACCTACGACCTATATCTCGTAAGTCGGGCCACCACTTCTCTCTCTTCAATTATGGTTTCTCCTAATCTGCATAACAGTCGTAACGTAAAATTTAAAAACGTTATCAAAAAAAAAAAATGAATCCATACAGTGCCTGGCTGTACATCCTGAACTTCTAGGAGCCTTAAAGTAATTACTTACCTATTCATACATACTTACCTATTCATACATACTTACCTATTCTACCTAGAAACAGGTCGTGATTATTATCCATACTTTCAGGTACCTACACGATTATGAGCAAGTGTTCATATTTTACGAGTAACTGCCGGTCGAGTGAGTGCGTAGCTAATGTAGGCTCAAGTTGAATAGGTCTCGACATCAATGGCGGCATTGTGAACCTCACCACGTAGAAATCTTCATTCAACATAACACAGTTGATTGACGGCTCATAAGCTGGAGTCTATCGAAAATTATCTGCTTAGTGGGTCTTTTCGCGTTCCGTTCGCCGCTATTTGGATAGCGTTAAACAATTCTTCCGAGTGACTAAGCACTGTTAATCCTCGCCCTTGTTGGTCCATGTCCGGATCTCTAAAACATAATGCAGATCTGTTTGAGTATTCAGTTTGATTATACACGCTTATGAGTTCATCAGGGTCTTTTGTAAACATTCAAGTTATTATACATAAACATATGGGAATGCATTTTATGTAAGTAGATGTACTAGGTATTATGTTAGTGTAAAATATTTTGTTCATGGCATTTTTCCGCGACTTTGTTCCATAATCGTTAATATTTAAACTAGAAAGTAGAAAGAAAGATAATTTTATATGACCCAGATTAATTAACTAACTAAATTCGTACAATTGTTACGTTGTGTTATATTGAAAAAGTAGTGTTACCTATTACTTAACTACAAGTATGCAACCCTTGCGAGATTTTTCGCTTAGTTAAATTCAACGTGCAAACGGCTATTTTTATCAAACTTTGTAACTAATCATTTTGATAGTTGTTTTTACGACTGTTTCGCCCAGTGAGAGTACTTCAATGGGACATAAAAAAGAGTAGGTAGGTACCTATAACTAAGAATGGGATATTGAAATCTCTAGAAACACTTTAAGCAATAAGATAGGTATTAGCAAGAGCACAATTTGCAAGAGATGTTGAGCTCTTTCAATTAAACGTGCAGCGTTACTAAAGTCAATAGATGACTCAAAACTTTTTACTTAGTAACAAATTCGATTTATAAGAAATTAAGTTTGCTTGTACAGTCCATAAAAGAGATAAGTACGCAGGATAGTCGGATATAGTTGAAGTTTAGTAAGAAACCGATGGATGTTGTCGACTGGAATTTAATTTGTTAGATGAGCTGTTAGATTTATATTAATAAAATTAAATTTTATTCGAGAACATCCATCGGTTTCTTACCTACTAAACTTCAACTATATCCAACGATCCTGTATACTTATCTCTTTTGCTGAGTGTACATAAACTGTTCCACATTTTACATTATGTTTATGATACTTATTTTGTTTATTTTGATGTGCGAATTTTTTTCATAGATAATTATGTATCTATATACTAAACTACTTTTCATAAACATATAGCTGCCTGTTTCTATTTGGACTCCTATGATCAAATGGTTCTTATCCATCACTAGCAAGAAGACAGAAAGTTTTATAGCTACAAAACGTAAATTCTTCATCATCATCTTCTCTTGGCCCATGCCATGTTACTTGAGGTCGGCGCACCACGTTTTCGTCTTCCATTCTATCCTGTCAACCGTCACGCTGTCATTCTATAGGTACCTTCTCTTTCGTATGATTCCTCACAAAAGCCATTGATCTTTTCTTTGCCCTTCGTCTCCCTCTCCTCTCCATCCATCAACATTCATATTCATCACTCTTCTATGCACACGTGTTTCTTCCCTCCTCATACCAAGCCAAACGTTTTCCTTTCAACTTTTCTGTCATTGGTGCCACTTTCAAGGTTCCCATTATATACTCATGAAAAAAATTTGGTGTTATTTAAATCATAATAAAATAATTATTATGAATATCAATAAAAACATGTCTGTTGCACAAATTGATAGTTATGAGCTCTAAGTTCATGATCGTCACGGTCTATTGAGCTCTTTTCTAAAGGTTCGCTTTCAAAAGAGCCCCGAGTTTTCAAGGCCGCCGCCCGTGGCCTTCTAAAGTACTTTCGCTTACAATGGAAGAATTACCTAAAAGTTATGTATCTACAGTAGCTATTTAGTAGAATATCTATACTAATATTATAAAGTGGAAAGGTTTGTATGTATGTTTGTAACGAATTGGCTCAAAACGTACTAGACCGATTTTAAAAATTCTTCCACCATTTGAATGCTACATTATCACTGATTAACATAGGCTATTTTAATTGCAAAAAAAAAATATAATGTTTAAAAAATAAATGTCCACCCGTGCGAAGCCGGGACAGGCCGCTAGTAACATATATATGAATATGAATATGTATCTTTTAAGCATGTCCCAAGTAAAACCTAAATCGAATTTGTGATTTAAGTACTTAACCCCATACTACCTACTGGTAAAGAGTCCGTAGGATGCTTACTTGCACCTTTTCCACATACAATTCCATCAAAGTTGAAGAATAAAATTAGGTTTATAAAGGTACCTAGTCTCTGACCACTTTTAATGCTGTTTCCAATTTAAGTTAATCATATTTAGGTAAACTAATCTCATGTTTAAGAGAAATTGATGAATAATAGAAACCAGCATTTAAAGCATGCCATTGGACATATTATAGCATTAAATACATTGTAATTTTTAAATACAGTCAAATGACCATGTAGTAAGGAACTTAATTAACTAGACCATTGTAATTTACCTATTATTTGAATTCAAATCTGTGATGTGCATAGCAATCCTCATGACAAAATATCATCTGCATAGTCAATAATAACATTCATTTCAATAAATAATCCAATTGTCATTATTGTAATTCAATTGATTACTAAAGTAGGTTGACAGCAGTTTGCAAAATATATAACTTACATTCTCCATTTGTAACAAGTTAAAAAATGATGAATTTAGACTACTGTCTGGGTTTCTATGGCACGGTTTGGCTTCTGTTACGAACCGACACCGGTACACATATTATAGGTACAGACTACACTATTACAGTTTAGGTCAGTCGCCCTTATGGTCAGAATTAACCCGGCCCATCCCATCCCTCCGCCTTTTAATTTACCTTCAACACTTTAGCGCCGGCAGGGTTTCTCTATTTTATAACTTCGTAAGTTTCGTAACATAGGTATGATTTGGTAGAACCTTGCTAGTAATATATTAATTAGTTATTACATTAAAATTGAAGAAAATCACTTGAATTTCATAAATATATAATATGTTTTAGAAATGTTAGTAACTAAACGTAGACCGTAGCTCGTAGATACGAAATCAGTGTAGCACTTTCGTAGCCGTAGCACATGTCATGTTCGTAGCCGATAGACATGTGTGAGTGTGTAGCAATCAAAAATGTTTCCTTCATAGAAAAGACATCTATTTATTTCTCGAAGTCAAATAGATAATTGTATGGTCTTTCTATACCTACTGTGTTCTTACTTTCAGACATCCGCCTTCTTTGTTATGTGTGTAAACGTTGCGTAACCACCTTTGGGCTGATAAGTAGATTGGTTTTAAAAATTTTAAAGTTTTTTACCGTCGGTAAAAAAAAAAAACGAACTCTCTACATTTCCTTGGTATTTTAACTGGATTTCGCTTAACTTATTATAATTTATTGAAAAAAGGCTTTCATATTTGTTGTTTACTCATGTTAGATACTCATTGTCCATAAGCAGGTGGTATGAACTTATTACTAGTAAATCTCTCTACAAAGAAATCGTATACTCAAGCTAGAGCCCTATTTCCAGTAAGTCACACGGCTCTAATGCTCTTAGTGCATCCAGGGCGCCGTATTTAAGGGCATTAGGCGCTAAGAAGCCTAGCCATACATCACTCAATCTTGTTAGCGCGTGCTTTGCTAACACTGTTATTACTGTAACATTATATTCTTAGGATTAAATTAATATTTAGATATAGGTGACTAGGATACTGTGTGGAGCATTCATAGGAGGATTTAAGAGTCAGTGTGGGTAGGAGTTGTGCTTATACTTATGTACAAATTATTATAGACCGTATAATCTTCGTTAGCTAACTTTCGAATGTGCCATATGTTAAACTATTAAGAACGGATCCAAAGTTAAACAACAATAACGAATGTAACCCGTCGTTTATTATTTTATTTTGTTCTTTGAGTAGTCCAACCACTATGCCATCGAATGATTTTAAAGAAGTAGGTAGTTGACGCCAAGAAACTTTTAGTTAGAAAAACTGCTACCAAAATGATACGTTATTATTTATTATAATAAGTGCCCCTTTTAAATGACTTAATCATAACTGGTGAAATGTAGGTGTAAGTACTATATGGGTACACCTTTGAAATCAGGAGTGACGTTATATGTTACATTAGTCCCCCTTTTAGCGGAGGAAAGTATCACACTTTCTCAATATAATAATGCAATCGAAGAAAGAACTAACATAATGCACATCTGCATCTTATCATTTTTTATGTATCTATACCTACCAAACAACCATCACAGAATTATGTGCATGTATTTAAAAGCGTACATTGCATTGTAGTGTAGTTTATAAATGCATGTGTACATCGATACCCATATAATATTTACAGCAAGGCGAACGTGGTTTGAACAACACATTGTTGGCAATCAGGAGGTTAGCCCCGGATAATCCGGGCTATTGTTAGCTATTTTAATGCTTATGCCCTTTGTGTGTGTCCTGTATTAACTCATACGCGGATAATCGCCGTATTATATAGAGTTAATTTTCCATTGGCTCGTATCAGAGGGGTTGGCAGCTGCTTAGTGTCGCAGCGAAACAAGCCGGTGACATCTACACAGTCCGCCGAAATGTGGGTATTATTTACATGTATTATGTTGTCCCACGTTCAATGCTAGTTCATTTTGTCAATATTAATGCCAAATCGATATTTTATTCAACTAACATCACCGGATGTTATGATTCGTATTTATGATGTGTCAATAAGTGTTCCTACATTATAAGTGGTGTGATATATTCATGATAGTTGACGCGGAACCTAGTTCACATAACTTGCTCAACCAGTCCTCACATTTTACCCAAGTAGAGAATAAGTATTTTCGATTGTTGTTTTAACAACTGAGGCAATAAGCATTGTTTACTTCTGTCGTTTTGAAAACGAATTTTAAATTGTTTGCGTTTATCTGGTACAAAAAATCCCTTGATTTTACAGGTAATCTTGACTTACTGTCACGCATCGTCGAGTGACCAATATTTGTCGGAATAGAACACCGTAAAGATGTTTCCGGTTCGTAAAAGTATCATATTAACTGTTCAAACATTGGATCGGAGGTTTTATCGTTGGCAGCTGGGCGACACGACTAATTACATCAATTACAGGCAAACAGAGCCCCGCTCGGGTTTCGCTCCCACCTTTGTCAATATTTGGCGAGTGGCCGCGGCCGCCTCCCCGCCCCGAACGGACACTCGTCTACGCAACGTCACTCAGCCGCGGACATTATTAATGCACAACGTCATCCCCATACATACATCACTAATAGGGAACCTTTCATCATGAGATTACTTACACTTCTGACTACAATAGTTCCAAACTGACTGACACGACTCTACCAAATTAAGAGGTGCAAAGAAATTTAAAAAGCTCGCTTAGGGAACATGCTAAAGACTGTAATTAGAGTATTCATTAATTGAGGAATAATGGAACTTACGTGCTCTACTTATGTATATTTACAGACTGTTAGTTACTTAATTAAAGTTTTTTTTGTTTATTTGTAAACCTTAATCGCGCATATTTATTTATTTTAACTCAATGTTCTTTTCACAACAGATTTATATTGAATAATACCCATTTCATTTCTTTTACCTCCAGAGATTGACAACAACCTTTTTTACCCTTTATCCGTATAATACAAGATGTGTGTTACTGTGTGAGTATTAGGTATTGTTATACGATTCTCATAAGCTGCAAAAAGGCGAACACGTCGTGAACGCCGCGGGCGCAACTTTTGACAAAACAACTTATTCAATTTGTTCGCTGTTAGGTACAAGTTGTAATCCCACACGTCTCCACAATTGTCACAAAAAGGCTAAGTCGTAATCATGTACCCGGTGTTCCTCGGAAGTGGAGGAGGTATTATCTAATATACCTGTATAACTTAGCTACACGTTTAAAATATTTATATAAAGGTGCGATCAGAGTAAAGGTTATTCGTGACTGGGGAGGTCGCAGTTAGGTACGAAGGAAGCAGTGCTGCATCATCATGTAAACTATCACAATCAGTATGATTTATTTACTCAGAGGTACCTACCTATACCTATCTAGCAGGGTTCTTCATTTTTAGGTCTCTTCAGACAAGCCATAATATGGTACCTATCTACCTATTCTTGGTAAATGAATCAACCGAGTCACCTATGGTATTGGATTCCTGTCTGACTTCAACAATTCCTAAAATCATTGTTCCCTATTACGTTGGTGAATCCCATGGAGAAATTTGTTCAGCTTGATGATCTGCTGTATCACACCTTTAAATATGACCAAAACTTTTTTATACATGCTGTACTTACCTACAAGTGAAAGAATCATGAACGTTTTTGTATCATCTTAGTTTCTATGAATAATATAGGCAAAGTTAGCAGTTTTGGTGATAATATGTGAAAACGACGACAATAGAGATTTTTGCCTTTACGTTTAGCCTGATCTACACTGCTCCACTTGCCACATGGCTTAAAGTAGAGGTATTAACTGCTGGCCTAGCATACAGACCTACTTAGTAAACAATATTTTTATAACAGTGCCAGCAGTTCTGATCATTGATAATGATAAAATGTGGTATTACCACGTATTACTTGAACGTGGACGCTAGCCGGCCCAGCGAGCGCGATGCTGCGCGCTATCTGCACAACATACCTACGCGTTTCATTATAACAGATTACAACTTACGGAGAGGGATACACAGATTACTATTATATCAACTGTTCGGGAGCGGCGGCGACGTATTGTCACATCCATTAAGCTGTGCTCGGGGCGGGGCCAGAGGCGCCACGCCCCCGCCCACCCCCCGCCCGCCCCCCGCCCGCCCCGGTCTGCTCACCCCACACACGCCGCGCCCGGCACTGGCGCAGCGCCTGCTCTTACTCACTAAAACGATTTGCTCGCAATCGCATCACCCGAGCATTATCCCATCATCACACCAAAAATCGACGCTTTTCCGGTTTCGAAGCTAACAGTTAATTCGATCGCTGATTGTGATTACAAATAATTAATTAATTGGACAAAGTGCAGAAAAAGTAAAAGCTAGTGTTGGAAATGTTTGTAAAAACTTTTTTAAGTTTGGTATGATGTGGTGTCGTGTGTCGCGTGGGGGTCGGTGAGGGTCGTGGCGGTGGTCGGCGCCGTGGCGACGCAGGGCGCGTGCGGCGGCGAGGGCGGCATGGGCGGCGCGGGCGGCGGCTGGGCGCGCGAAGCTCCAGCGCTGCTGAGCACGGCGCTGCTGCTGGGCGGCGCGCTGCCCGAACGCCCGCCCGCGCCTCTCTTCACCATCGACAGCATCCTGGCGCCGCGCCCGCACCCGCCGCTGCCGCCGCTGCAGCTCCAGCACCTGGCGCACTCACCGTTCCATAGAGCACATGACCTCTTTGGTACGTTTGCCAACAGCTTAGGTAAACACCCTTGACATTTATATTTAGCTAAGAATTAAGGAGACAAAGTATAGTTTTGGCTCGATAACATGCCTTACTTAGTAAAAAGTCTTCTGTCCTGTCCTACTTATGTAAAAGATAAGACCAAGCTGGCTAGGACACGGTTTCTAACTATTAATATTTTGAACTACTGAACCTGAGCCATAGATGCACTGCCTCAGTCATCGACTGATGACGACCGGTGGGGCTATTGATCTATAATTACTAATAAGTAGGTTCTCATATTCAAAACTTTCTATGACTCAACTTTGTTTTCCAATTTAATGTACATTACGTTATTAGAGTATCGAAATGCTATATGTAACATACTAAAATAATTAGTATCTAATGGTGAAATAAAAAATAATAACTTATGAAATGAATACAAACATTTGTGCTACGCGCTACGCTTGCTACGAGTTCTACGAAACTTCTACGGTGTATTTTTTGATACAGTAAAATATTTTGTATCAAATATTAAATATCCTGCTTTCTAGCTGCATATTTGATACAAAATATTCATATTATTTCTATGAAACAATCTGCCTAGCCATTTCCCAACTTCGTCGGGGTCGGCTTCCAGTCTTACCTAATGCAGCTGAATACGTATGTATTACAGCCTATCTGACCTCCACAATTCAGTTACTGGGTAACACGATACCCCTAGGTAAGACTGTTTGTCAGAGCTTTGGGCCTCTGACCAGCCTTATAACGATCAAAATCGTCAAAGATCTATGAATGACAGCCAGGACCAACGGCTTAACGTGCTTTCCAAAGCACGCAGGGATCTCGATATGTAATGGACAGTCACCCATCCACGAACCGACCGTAGCAAGCTTAGCTTGACCTTCGACAGACCCGTGCGGCTCTTATCATTAACCAACAAGTAATTTATCATCATCTGCCTAGCCTTTTCCCAACTATGGTGGGGTCGGCTTCCAGTCTAACCGGATGCAGCTGAATACCAGTGTTTTACATAGAGCGACTCAACAACCAACAAGTAATTATGTTGTTCATTTGAAAAAAAAAATATACTTACCTACCTATTTACTAACCTACGAAATACATTATACTTATTTTCTTACCAACAATTATTTTGCTTTTTAGAAAAGTTAGGCCTTAACTATAAATAATATACTTAATTGTATGTAATTTAAACGAAAAAATTTATGTGTCTAGTTAATAGTCAAAATCCGACCCCCAAGATACAGGCAAATGCCGTTTAGGGGTCACCGTCCAATCTATTCTTGTACAATATGATTATATTAATAAATAAATTTGAAATTGAAAATATTTTTTTTACGAAAAGATAAGTCTGATTGAAAGATAAGCTTGACTTTGCAGTGAAAAAAAAATTCTCCCATACATAACCATTGATGCTCCAACCGCAAATGTAAGCACATTATAATATTTTTATGCGAACTTGCTTTTACCCGCGGCTTCGCCCGTTTGGATGTCGGAAACTGTCCCATGAGAATGTACTACCGGGATCAAGTCATGGTCTACCCGGTGCCTCATCCAAATCCGTTCAGCCAAGGCGTGAAAAGGTAACATACAGTTACGTTCGCTTTTACAATGTTAGTATGGTTATAAACTGTTATCATGTTGCGACGCCCCCAAATAAATTGAATAAGAGGATCAGTAGGTGGCCCAGTGGCAACGGCAGACAGAATTACCGAGTTGAAGGTTGTGGGTTCGAACCCAGACAGGCGCTTTTCTTTGTGTAAAATAATCTCATCGCCACTGCTCTCAAAACGGTGAAGGAAAACATAGTAACGAAACCGGCATGTCCTAGAACCATAAATTCAAACACATGTGACATCTACCAACACCCACTGGGCCCGCGTGGTGGTGTTCCCCTCACAGAGAGGAGGCCGGTGTCCCAGCAGTGGGAACATTATAGGCTGATTATGCTAAGAGCAGGAGAATTAGGTATCACGGATATAAACTATTGAAATGAAAAATTTGCTGCTTTTAGCCTGTCATGATGCTAGGTCAACGGGAAGAACCCCTATAATTTCGACGATGTTATCAATAATTGTGACATATGACCGTATCTTCTGATTGCAATGACTAAATCAATTTAGCTTGTTTTTTTTACCATCAGTCCAAGGGCCGGCAGCTTTAGTCATAATCATCATCATCTCCCTGCCCTTGCTCCATGTTACTTAGGATTGGCAAAACACATTTTCTTCTTCCATTCGCTCTTACCACGCTATCATTCACTCTCATTTCTTTCATATTCCTCACACAAACAGAATCCGTTCATCCTTTCTTTGCCCTTCTTCTCCCCCTCCATCCATCAACATTCAGGTTGAATTCCAGTTGAAAAACCAGCGTCAGGCACTAGTTGTCTGGCATTTTTGCTCAACCAGCCGCGAGGCACACTTTCTTGCAAACTTCTCACAACACACTACACGTTTTATTTGTTTTCTTTCTTATATTTATTTTTTTACTTGTAGTAATAATATGTTGTATTGTGTGTTTTTTAGTCTGTGCTAAATAAATGTATTTTCATTCTTTCATCTATATTCATCATTATTTTAGTCACATGTCAGACCGCAGCTGTAGTATTATTTTGCGAATTCCCAGTGTTGTCATGTTCGTGAATGGGCGCCGTCGGTTGAGACTGGTCATTTATAAACTCATATTTTGAATCATTTCATTTGTTTTTTTTTTTACATTGTTCTCACATTTATGGTAGAAGCAACAAGAATAATTTACCCAAGATTTTGTAATATTTTAATTTAAAAGAGTGTCCTTGGAGTTTCTTGCCCGTTCTTCTCCATAAAGATCTACGTTTTGGAATGGGCAACCAGCTGCAACTTTCTGACTAACTGACCGACTATATAATTTTGACAATCCAAGTGCCTGTAAATTATTTAATTGAAATAAATACTTTGAATTTGAGTTTGAGGTCACATCATTTAAGTTTATAGCTTGATAGGTAAAGTCAGAGCAATTTATTAATAACCAAGTGACTACCAACTGTACCTAATTGTATTCTTTGTCATTCTTTGACAATTGTACGAAATGTCTATAACACCGCTAGTAACATATAAATCAATGATAACACGGCAAATTGACGTCACGTGTATGACGTCACAAAAAAAAAATGAAGAAACAAAATATAAGATTAGAAATAAGATGACCAGTTTTTTTTGTCACCCTAAACAATATTGTCTGCATGACAATATTGTTTAGGGTGCATTGTTACTAAACTGACTAAAACTATTAACAAACTAAAATACTAGTATTAATGTTACTATTATAACAATTCATTTCCTTGTCTGTAAATAACATATTAAAAGACCGACACGTATATATTCTTAAAAATACATATCTAAATTGTGTTGTTGCCGAATGATGCAATAATTCTTTGATCATTGCATAGCATCCCCCAGTTATGTTCTCATTTCTCAATGCGAAATGTTGGGAGTTTTAATGTTATGTCAGGTGCGGTAATGTTATGTTAGAAGTATTGGTTTTACCAATCAATATAGCAAGGAATATTTATTTTAAGATTTCTCTTTATAACGCTATACAATTCTAAAGTATTGCTAGAATTTTGAGTAGCTTACTAATTCTCAGACGATATCGGTTTTTTTTATGTGAAACCTAACTGAAAATGTTAAGTTCAAACGTAATTTTTTGCAGTAATGTGAGAAAAACTACTAAAAAATATTTTGTAGTGCTGATGCGACGCGACGGAAGCTACTTAAATTTGGTTTACACAAATCATTCTTTGGTTTACACTCGGCCAGCTTGCTTTCTCAGATATTGTCCCATCGCTAAACATTATGTTGTCCTAAACTTTTGTTTTAAATCGGATAAATTATAGTCGTAATTACGTATAGTCAAACAATATTGTCTAAGTTATTGCAAGACATATAGCATCTACCAACCCGCACTTGGCCCGCGTGGTAGATCTCAGCGCACTCCCTCTCGAAGAGAGGAGGCCTGTGTCCCAGCCGTGGGAACATTATGGGCTAATGATATTATTATTATTATATTGCACTATTATAGACTCTAGGCACTGCTAGGGAAATCCGGAGGTGGGCAATCTGGAGCAGCTTACGTTAGAAAGACGACTCACCCAGAAACGAACAAAATATTGTAAACCATTGGAGAGACTCCTCGATTTTCTTGTATGAGGTAAATTGAGCCAAGTTATTGGTAGGTACACACGGCTACACATCAAGCTATACATTTCCAGTTTTAGCTGACCTCGCATTGCATAGATTTTTCGTACAATCAGAAGTCAGCTTATACTGGTTATGTATAGCTTGATGTGTAGCTGTGCGTACTAGTACCCTCTATCACTTACAAATATTTTCAAGTACAAAAACCAACTCATTCCAATCGAAGGTTGCCACGAGTCATAAACCTATAAAAACCATAATAATATATGCGGAATAGGATCGATGTTGCGCCGCTGTCTTCGCTCTGTCTGAATGGAGTTCCGATAGAATACACACATACGGTTAAAAACCACGGTTACTATGGACTCCTACTTGTCATGGACTGCTCATGTTGCTCAAGTCAGTCGCAAAGTGCACCACACGTTCCATTCGTTGAAATATCTCCAGGGCTTCTTGCCCTTGAACACTAAAATCTCTCTTGTTCAAACCCTCATTCAGCCCATTATAGATTACGCCGATGCCTGTAAGTTGGATGCCACCGAGGAGCTTTTCAATAAACTTGAGTGTTTGCAAAATATCTGTATTAGTTTTGTTTTTAACCTTAAAAGTATGATCACGTTTCCAACTTTCGCAAGATACTTAAGTGGCTCATTAGACTTCGTAAGAACTCTCGGATATTTTCTTTGCTATTCAACCTCTTCACAATCCTAAAACGCCGTCCTGCGGGAGCGTTTTTCCTATGCCCGTCCTTCAGATGCACCTTGCAGGTCACATCTTAAACACCTTAAGTCCCCTCCCCACTCCACCGACTTCTACTCCTACTCCTTCACGGTGCACGCGGTGCGGTTGTGGAGTTCACTTCCGCCTGACGTTAGGGACTGCCAAAATGTTGCAGTTTTTAAAAAAAGATTAAATAAACATTATCTTTTCACTTCATCGAACTAAATGTTTATTTTTTATTTTATTTTATTCAATCAAGTTTTATTTGTTGAATACTTAAATATTAAATATCTTATCCTGTTTGGTAGGTAGTGAAATTTCATTAATCTGTTAAATAAATTGTAAACTATAGTTGTGTATTTAAGAAGCATTTTTTCAATTTTATAAATGTAAGAACCGTGGAGTCGTTAATTATGATGTTGAGTTGAAGAGCATGGCAGTTGAGAACGTGTCATGCTCACTTAAATGTCTCACTGATGGTGGCACGTGTGTTGGATTATTCGGTTCCCTACAAAATGGGTTGAACTGGATGGTGCTGATCCAGGCGTCATGTTCGTGAACGGACGCCGTTGGATGAGACTGGTCATCTTATTTCTAATCTTATATTTTGTTTCTTCATTTGATTTTTTTACATAGTTCTCACACATAGAAGCAACAAGAATAATGTACCCAGGATTTTGTAATATCTTGATATATCAGAGTTTCCTTGGAGTTTCTTGCCAGTTCTTCTCCATAGAATTTACGTTTGGGAATGGGCAATTAGATTCAACTTTCTGACTGATTGACAGACTATTTGACAGTTCAAAAGTGCCTGTAAATGGTTTAATTTAAATAAATCCTTTGAGTTTGAGTTTTGAGATCATACTTGTGTACCTATGTATTGGTTATTTTGCCATGATTACGTTATAATTATTAAAATATTTAACTATTGATATTTATTTTAGAAGTATTGTTTAAAAGTATATACGCTGTCTACATCTCTCTTATCTGCTTTCCTAATAGCAGGTAGGTATGCTGGAAGAGATTTCTTTAGAAATAGGCATCATCTTTGTACCTATTTTTCTGTTCTTTTTTCTTTTCTGTTTATATATTATGTGTGTACATAAATGGTAAAATAAATAAATAATTTGCCTGCTATCTTGATCACATCACGGGATACTGAAGAGAAGCACCAAAGCACATTCTTATATTGAGTAGCAGACTCATAGTACATTACATAGCTGGTACCTATTATAGTAGAAAAAACACAAAATGTAGTTTCTTTCTGATTGCCACCATGCCTGTTTACCGAAACACTAAAAACTGGAAATATTGTACAATTACCTATTACACTGATGATCTTCAACATGCGCTTACAGCTTGCCTTTCAGGGGTGCATGCTAACAAATTTTAATTTAGGTATGCAGCTATGACAATCTCGTAGCAGCTACGATCGTCCTATTGTGCGTCTGAAGCATGTGATACGCCTACGACGTTGCGCAGTACCTAGACTGAAGACGCATAATAGGTCGATAAGAGTCATGTCAGATTTAAACAGGGTCTGACAGGTGGCCTGGGTTATGTATGTGTCGATTCCTTATGTCAATTGAAGGAAGATTATGACTTAAAAACAAAACACCAAAGAGTGGATTTCTGAGTGGGTATTTTGTTAATGCAATGCACGCTTCTAACGCAGAATGAAGTCTGCTTGAGACGTTATGTTCCTTATCATCATAATTATTTAAGGTAAAATTAAAACCATTCTTAACTATAAGTAATTGAAACATTGGCAAAGTGAAAATAAAGATTTTGAAACAAAAAAAAAATGCCGAAATTGGTACAAAATATTCCTAATTTAGGCCGTTTTTTGTATGTAACTTCGATTTTTTTATTGTTTAGGTTGGGTACAAAATTCGACTGTTCCGGTATCACTTAAAAAACTGACCGAATTCAATCAAAAAACACAATATTTGTACATATAATTATTAAATTAAAGGTTGTGTAAAAGCCGTGGTAAATAAGTTTGATGTTAATATATTGAAAGTTATAAATAAATTCAAGTAACAGCATTAATAAAGTTTTGTCCCTAATGTAGGTATATATATACTTAGGTACATACCTAAATAACTACTATTGTTATGATAAAAAAACGCTAAACTCGTAAGTTAGTGGTATCATTTCAGCTGCTATAAAAAACAATTTTTGAAGTATACCAGTTTTTATCAGTATTAGTCACGAACTTATGAAACTTTACTCGTCTATGTACTTTAGCGGTTAAGTGCAAGAGATCGGCGGAGCGAGCCCCGGGCGATCCCTCGAATACACGCCAAACCGCATCGAGGGTGAAGACGGCTTATCTCAATTAAAATCTTTTTTCCTCTTTTCCAAGCGAACATTTTAAAATTTCAAAATATCCCAAGGGTTCGATGAATCGTTGCCATAACAAAAACAAACTTTTATTTTCTTTTATTGAGTTCGCAAGTAATTTTGGATGTTTAGACTAAATATATAATCTAAATAACTCAATCTAAATCATATTGAGGGTATAAATAGCCGATAAGTAGACGTTTAGATAATAAATACAAACATGAAACAATGATATCCATACTAATGTTATAATGTACTCTGTCTTTCTTTTACCTTTCATGCCTACACAGCTGAACGGATTATGGTGCACATGTAGATTATGACCTGGGTTAGGCTTAGGAAACAAAATAGTTTTTATCCCGTTACTTAGTACGTTTCTGACGGCTAAAGCTTACATATTTTAGGAACAGCTTTTGGAATCACAATGTGGCAGATTTACCGAACTAAAAATCGGGGTATAACGGTGAGCTCTCAGTTCTCAATTACGTTTGATCCAAAACTTTCATAATATATTTATATAAAATAAAGTCGGGTTAGTTAGTTATACTATTTATTACTCAAGATCGGCTGGACCGATTATTATGATCTTTGATTTGTTGGATTTGTCTCCGCCCCGAAGAGCAAGAGCTCGAAATAACTCAAGTTTTAGATTGATTTATTTATAGTATATATTTAGTCTAAACATCCAAAATTACTTGCGAACTCAATAAACGAAAATAAAAGTTTGTTTTTGTTATTTGAACGATTCTTGGGATATTTTGAAATTTTGACTATTAAAACATGAGAAACTTTCACGAAAAAAATAATAATGAAGATACTTAATTCATTTTCTCATACATTCTTTCTTATTGATTTTGAGGCACTACGAAGTTCGCTGGGTCAGCTAGTACCTATTAATAAATTTACCTTCTTTCATAACTTTTCGTCCTCATCTTAATAAAGACACAATTTTGTGTTTTCATTCAGGAAATCATTGAACATGTCATTTAACCCTAAACTTCTGTTTGTTAAATCTATTAAGTAGGTACTTTGACACTACAATTAATTAAAATTGCTCCCTTCGACAACCCTCTTTGAGGGTGCTTCCCGAATTAATTTACAATTAGGGGTCAACACATTAATTGCTCAGTATCATGTCAGTTGGAATGATTTGGCGTCCATCAAAGTAATTATAATAACGGAAAGTTGGAAACCTAAGTTTTAATTTTATTTAAAAGTCTTCTACAAGGTAAGTGATGACAACAATGACTTGTGAAATTGCCTTCTTATATTGTTCAGATCAAAAGAGTCCGGACCGCTAAGTCATAACATAACTGAAATTTTCGCGAAGCATAGGATTTTATTGTATTCAAAATCGATAGGGCTTAGGCGGGCGGAGCGCTGCGGTGGCGCGTGTGGGATACTGCCGATAGCGCCTTAGCAACGTGCCGGCGGCCTTAAAAGCTTTTATATTCCTTTAAGAAATAATACAGTGTAATGCCATTCGCGTTTCCGACACTGTATAAAAATATTCAATTTTTATTCTCGTGCTAATATTATGAACGGTTCGCTTTGGAGTGCGGCCCGGGGGAGCTCATGGGGCTCTAAGCTCAGATCTTCACGCACCGCCTACTCGAACGCGTATTAACACTGATACGTGGTGACGCATCCTATTTTTAAGTTCCTTTTTAAAATATTCAAATTTGAAAACGCATGTAAATACAGAAACAAGTTTCCCAGGATTTTTTTACGTTCAATTGCATTTTTTCGGCCTTGGACACATTCAATATCGATTATCGAATTTATATTGAATGTGTCCTAGGCAATGCCATTTACTACGGCAGTCTCGTAGTAAATGGCAGTAGCTTTGATCAATTAAATAGTGTACCTATAAACCAAAATCCATGTCTCCCGGTTATCAGTATATCTCCGTAGCACTTTACAGGTGCTTTATATCCCAATGTGGAGTTATTCTGTAAGAGCAAACTAACGCGGCGCCATTGTCAATACTCTGTCTTCATGCTCAGATCTAGGTGATAATATTTGATACTGGATTGTTCAGTAAACTGTGAGGTAAGGCCACGCTCGCTCAAAACAACTAGTCGAGGTTCCTTGAGTATGAAGGATCTGCTCCCTGTCCAACAGCAGACTTTTTCTTGTTTTTGCATTGCTGGCTCTTGGCAAAATCCACCTTCAGCAGCAGTCTGCAATTTTTAACTGACGAAAAAAGGAATAACAATATACATTTATATTTTTGTATATACGTGCAGGTGTGAGCGGCGTCGGCAGCGCGGTGTCGGGTGGCGGCTACGCGGGGCTGTACGGCGGGTACGCGGCGGCCGCGCTGGCCGGACTCGCGGGCCCACCGCCCAAGCGCAAGCGCCGCCATCGCACCATCTTCACGGAGGAGCAACTCGAACAGCTCGAGAGCACCTTCGACAAGACGCACTATCCAGATGTTGTTCTAAGAGAACAGCTCGCGTTGCGGGTCGACTTGAAAGAAGAAAGGGTTGAGGTATAGTTTTGCCATATTTATTCTATAAGGGAACTGTCATTCATGCTTTTTAAACTATGCTTGTGTGCAGGGACGTGAGTAGCCGGATTTTTACCTACTCGAATTGAATTCTTGCGAAATAGACGCCTGAAGCTCGAGCTCCGAAATTAGTATGTTTTTGAGATTGTTGCCATGTACTATTTCGATTGGTAGGAGGTACATACCTGTATAGATCAGTTACATGAAACGTCTCTCAGGCAGAAAAAGTAAAGAAATACATTAAAAAAATAAATTCGTGTAGACATCGCTTTTGTACCAGGTTGGTCGTGATTTTTGCTGATTGAACATACTTAGCTTATATTGAAACTGTGAATGTTCCATTGTTTCACTATTTTCCTCCAAAAAAAGTTAAATAGGAAATCTACTTAGTTCATAATACCAACAGAAAACCGTATTTTCTTTCCTTTGTTGTGTAAGGCTTCACGTTAAAATGTTAAGTAATAAAGAGAAATATTTTTCGTTACTGGTAGGTAACTAGGGACGCGTGCTTGATACTTTTCTTTCATTGAATTTTCAGAAAAACAATTTTTCATTTAGGTACCTACTTACGAACTTTTTTATTTTATGAAAGTAATCTAATCATTTAGGTAGTAGATTACCTACGTTTAAACTTTTACCTCTAACCTAAAGAATAAGGGACTATCAAAATACCAATACGTATTCATACAACATTAAATATTTTAAGGAGACTTGGACCTGTCTTTTGCCTGCTTCAATTACTTACTTTAAAATGACCCCGTGCACGCTCTCCATGACACCTACAATTAATATTATAATGTGGTAGCATTATATAGTATTTAAATGTTTTAGCTGAAATAACACAACAAAACGAATAATGGTATTGAAAAGATTTCTGTTAGTGGCATACCTGCTGGTATATACTTATCTACTACCTACTTATGATTATTTTTAATTAATTCATCATGTTTTACTAAACACGTATGAATTAACTAAAATGTGTTTAATATAGCTAAGGTCATTTTTAGAATTAACGACGGCCGTTAGTTACATCAATCAAATAAAAAAAACATTATTTACATAAATAATATAAATACACTTTTAGCTAATCCTTCCCCGAACCAAAAAAAAAAAACTGAAAATGGGCGCCCGTGGGCTGGTATGTGACGACGAGAGACAAGATTAACGGGGCGTAACGTTTAGTAGTAGCGAAGGGCCAACGTGTCAACAATGCTGACGTGACATATTCTACGACACCATGTGGGTGGTCGGCCGTTATGGAACGCACCGAGAATTGAACATGCTTTCTCTAGAACCAAAACTATGGCTGCTGAGACGCATGGATACTGACGCAAATATTGATGAGATTTCGGTTTTTGCTCAGGTTTTCTTTCATCATTATCAAGGGCAAATTGAGTTTTAACGTTGTCTACTTAAATCTTCCTAGGTCTTAAATTCTCTTTGCTACCAATTCATATCTGCACCGCTGGTCATATTCGTTCTCCCTAAGCCCTCCACCGCCTCCAATTAATTTTCCGCATTGCTTTAAGGCTTTAAGGCAGCAAGCATCGCAAGATTAGCCCAACCGTCTGTAGATACTAGAATTTGTGATGTTGAAAGTAAGTCGGGATAATGTTTGTGGGCTACCAGTGTTGCGGCATGTGTGCGTGTGTGCATGTGTGCCGACCACTCGACAGCGTGCCACCCAGCCGGACGACTTTGTTTACACGACCACTCATCTTATCCGGCCACGGACTGCGCAAATCCAAATGACATTCTGTAGTTCTTAACTTTCGAAGGTTTAATGAAATTCATTATCAAGTGTTGGTTCGACATTATGTGCGTAGTAGGTATGACACGGACAATATAACTCATAATAAGCTATTTACATGAAAAAAATATTTTAAAACGGCATATTTAGCTTCATGTGAATTCACGTCGAGTTTGGCAGGAATATAAATGAGTTGAATTTAAATGTTTGTAAACGCACCCACGATACAGGAGTAATTCCTAGTGTGGGGCAACGTTTTTTTAAACAATAAATAAATAAAGGTAAGCCAAGTCATAATTTAACTAATTATAGGTAAGTATCACCCATTTCTATAATAAACACTATAGATAATAACATAAGTAGTAAAATTTCTGCTTCAATTTAGAATGCGCTAGTGATTCATTAGAAATGTTGTTAAATATTCAAAGAGTCGTATTTTATCATAGCTTACGTACATCGATCTACAGTTTTAATGTTTCAGTAATATACCTACCTACATTTTTAACGACTTGTCGAAGTTCATTAATTTTCCGTCTTAATTGGTAAAATGAAGCCCGATGTGTAACCAAGTTAAAAGATCAGTACGTAATATAAATAAGTAATTTAAATGACTTCTATGGCTTGTCTGGCTGAGAGCAACGGTCTACATGTGAATTTTGCTTTAGTGTAAACTTTTTATTAAGGAATCCATAGTAAATCACCGCGGGCGGGTAGAGTTTTCAACCGAGTACAATTTTGCCTCAGGGCAAATAAAAAGGGACGCCCGACGCGGTGAGACGGGCGCGGGCGCCGCGAAAATTAATCTGAGTTAATTAAATTTGATTTATTTATGCTGCCCCAGCCGGAGCGAAGGGAACGATAAAAGCACAACAATACGACTAATGAGGGTCACTTTTACGGCTTTTTCCCGGATAACGGAGTTTTTCCGATTTGCGTAACTTACAACTTGAGTAATCAACCAAAGTTATTCTTTATGCGAAGCTGTTGTTTTCAATTATCACTGTCAGGTTTAATTTGTTGAAGGATAAATTGTTTTTATATTCAAACTTTTTCCATGAAGCCATGTGGAGGAGTAGCTATTGCATTAGCTGAACAATGATGCTTACGAATTAAATTAGCTGCGATATATTTTTCAATATTGTAATGCAAATCTGGGCGGATAAATGTCTTATCTCAGTAAGGCTATCTTGTGGTTCTTCTAGATTTGTTTGCTCATTTTTTTAAATATTCTCTTTTTTCTTCAACAACCCGCGAAATACGCCTTAGGTATATTCATCTGAATCAAGGTCAGTCCACAAGACTGAGTAGGCCAAGTACCTATCATAGTGAGTTTAAAGGTAGTGTATTTATACGGTGTGGCGATTAGGTTATCATATTAAATGAAACCACGTGTTCTACATTACGTATTTTTAATTAATCACAATTAACCTTATAGCCGAGGGACCTTTATTTCGTTTTAGTATTTGTGATTATTTGGTAAAAATACCATAAAGTTTGTGTTGAATTGTTAGTACCGTCGCCCCGCGTGTGTCTTGGCCTTATTATAGAGGGTGGTTTATTTCGTGTCAATTTTTACGCTAATTAATTTTTTTGAAAATTCGGTTTTATATTTTTAGTAAAATTGTCTAAGTATTTAATTATTTTAACAGACTGATAACAGCTTTTAATAACGTCTGTACTATTTAATGTACCTAATCGCCGCTATGTTTAGCTTATTTTGCAAAGACAAATCTTTATTTCTAACTGCTTGTTCAGATTCAATATTCAATTAACATGTTTACTACTTTTCAATAAAATTCGTCCAACCAACTTGTTTTACTTGTTCGTGTCATAGTGTCCATATTTTTCTATCCAATGTCCAACGCTTACTCCTTCTCTATAAGTGTGCTCTATGGTTCTATATTATACTTTCTTCTGAGTCTACTTCGTCATTTTCGGGCTTTCGGATTCCCTTTTATTATATTCGTTACTTAATAAGTTTGAAGTTATCTCATCGAATCGCGTCGACGGGCTTCTTATCTCTCATAGATACTTAGATTTTCTCAAAACCGTAAAAGACACACACTTTATGTATGGCCTTGTAATTCCCGTTTAATCACCTCGAGATAAATTCCGACTTACTAAATTAAGATAATTTCATACATAATTATACTATGCTTCATCTTTGAGTATTTCAGATATTTTTCACGGTTTGCACGCGTCGGCAAGTTTATATGCAATGTTCTTTGATTATAATAAAGTTTGAAGAACTTTTTTTTTTTTGTTTATAATTTACCTGCACTGGGAAGGACAACCACGGACTATGGGGATCCTACATTTCCGTGGCTAAACTTCACTTATTTAAGCACGAAACATGAAAAACCAGCTCGTTATAACCTCTTTAAAAGAACATTCGAAACACTTTATAATTTAGGAGTGGCTGGTTGTGTGGAGGAGGTACGCTGTAGATACAACAAAAGTGTGAGTTGTTGAGGCAATACACTCGGTTTCGTTGTTGCCCCTGTTATTTGCGCAGCGGCAATTGGAAATTGCATTATTAAAACGCTTTTGTTTAGGCATCACAACACTTGCTCAAAATCGAGCGCCCGCTCATAGCTATTGCTTTGTTTCTGAATTGGATACAACTTTTTGATTGTAGTATTAACTGATGCAGTGAGCTGTGTAAAGTTAGGAAATGAAAATAAATGAGCATTTTAACAAGTACTATAGAAAATAGATATGTGGGAGATTTAGCAACATATCTAGCAAATACCTACTATGAATATTGAAAAAAAATATTTATGTGATTAGACGCTTCACTTTTTTTTCATTTTTGCCTTTCATACGGCATCTCTCACTGGACCTGAAGAAAAAATGAATCAAAAGTGAAAATGAATTCATTAACGATGTTGGATTTCGGCACTTTCACTCACGTTCCGAACGATCGAAAAAGTAAATGAAAGGAGAATATGAACGTTCATTCCTATATGTAATGTTGTCGATATCGTGTACGTGCTAAGAAACAAAAATGAATCATTCACTCGAGTGAATTTTCTGATATCGGTTCAAGATTTGTTCCGATACCGCTACCGCTACCTACCGTACGAATCATAATAACTTGCATCTGCATTCACAAATCATCGTTTAAGTAACGATAAGGCCGAATCTTCTATTTTTAAAGATTTAATTATACGCCTACGCCGTGCTACGCTGTGCTACGCCGAGCTACGCCGACTGGCTACGCCATGAAATCGAAAATTCCTGTAATAAGTAGGTTGAAAGTCTTACTCTGCTTTTGTTCTCATTTCGGATTTCTGTCGCGATGAGTAGTTGTGGTATTGCTAGCGCAGGTGACTGTTCAAAGTGCGCCGGACTTTTTCTAGTAGGTATCGTCAACTAGAGGGTTTCTCGCATTCCGAATGCATAATATCATATCTGCGTCCTGCCTTTATCTTTTTTATTGATTTAAGTACCTATATAAACCGTATGTAGGTAGTATGCAGAACATAGATACAATAAATAAAAAAAAAATAGAAAAGTAGATGTTGTCACGAAAATATATATATATATAAAATGCAATCTTGGTTTGACTTGAGACATCTTTCCGGAAGGTTTGTTGAATAAAAACTCACTGTGTCAATATTATACGACGAACGACGGCTGAGTAAACGAAAAGACAACGAAGGGTGGTTCGCAATCTTCCATTGTACGATAGACGTTCAACTCTTTACACAAATTAATTATTAAGTGAGGTGTAATCTAGTTGTCTCCGAGAGCGCTCGCTGGCGCCGCCGCAGGCGCGCCACAATGTTGATCTTACGCCACCACTGTCTGATTAACTGAGTGGCTTATATTCACTTATAACTCCATGATTTAAGTTTTCTAACGATATTCATAATTAAACCATAATAATGCGCCCCACACCCGTGTGCTCTTTCGATTATAATCGTAATATTATCTTAATGTAGCGTGTGTATGTGAAAATAATATAACCACTTACTCGTACTAGTAGACACTTGCATAGCTAATCTGAACAATTTATTTATAGGTTTTAGTTTGGTGTTCCGCCACGCAATCAGGGTGGTGAATTATTATTAATTATATTCACATGCGTTTAGGTTTTTTTTAACCTTCGTTAACTACAGTTTGGCAACTTTACCTAATTCAATTGTTATTTGAAGTCGTTCACTAATGGACACTTTCGTCCATCTTGAAAAAATTTTCTTCGAAGAAAAGACAGCTTCCGCACATATGATGCCATTTTCGTTAAGTTTTATCATGACTCTGATTTCATGTTTCAGTAAGATATAATTGCAGAATTGTAGGCTAATGTAGTATTGGCATTGGCAATGCGGATTGTAATTCAGCAGAGCGTATTCACGCCACGCTTCGTTGCACAAATGCATTACCTACAGTAAATTCAGATGGTGGCAATCTGTTTCATCATGACTATATTAGAACAAAGTACTTACTTCATATCAGTTGGTATCTATGTAATATCTATAGCTATACATATTGTAAATTAAAGTCACATTCCGTGTCTATCTGTGTGACCCCGTTGCAACGGATTTTGATGATGTTTTCACCATCAATTAGAAAATTTATTCCGGAAGGTTTATGTGTATAATACATTAATATTAAACTTACGTAAAATAAAGACTTAAGCTGAACAACGCCTCTGACGCCGCAATGAATGTGGCCACCTACCGGGGCTAAACAATATAAGATACATAGATGTACTGTCGAAACGAAAAGAATCGTCTCGAGGTTATATCAAGTCGGAAAACCCGTGCGAAACCGTGGCGGGCCGCTAGTCTAATTATAAAGTAGAACATACCTCTTCTTTTTCCGAGGAAGTAGGGTTATCATCACACATATTTCTACCGACCAGCATCGTTGGTCGCCGCGGTGTAATTAGATGCAGGCACAAGATGATCGGTGCAGTGGTGGCAACGCGCCCGACTTACGAGTTTTAGATCGTGACTTTGAACCCAGGCAGGTGCTTTACTTTTTGTAAATTATTTCATCACCACTACCCTCAAAACGGTGAAGGAAAATATCGTGAGGAAACTGGCATGACCTAGAATAAAAAACTCGAAGGCATATTGACATAGTACCAAACCGCGCTGCTGGGCCCGCGTGGTAGATTGTAGCCCACTCTCTCTCTCTCGAAGAGAGGAGGCCTGTGTCCCAGAAGTGGGAACATTATAAGCAGATTACATGCTACATGATGAGGACAGGTACAGACGCCAGCAGGTCAACCTACCCCAATCTGTCAGATTTCTTTGATAGATTTTCAACTTTAGTACAAAGGAATAAGGTTCATATTCAATTGGGAAAATCTGACAGATTGGGGTAGCTTGATGTGCTGGCCTCTGTACATGCCACTTTTTGGTAAGATATTTTAAATCTTGGAATTGGAAAACAAACTTTTAAAAAGCTGGACGTACATGTGGCTTAGATAGCTTAGGTACATGTAAGTAATTCAAATAAAAAAAAAAACACACGAACACTGAAGTCTTAGATTTGCGTAAGGTACAATTGAAGAACAAAAAAAGTACCTAATTGAGCAAATAGGTACTTACAACTTGCACTTAGCCGGATATTTTGACAATCTACATATTCAAAAAGTCTAAGCTGTAATCATTAGATACTACTAATCATGAAGGTGTTTAAAAGGTAAGCGATAAAAATGGGTTCATGTACCAGGGATGGGTAGGAACAATCTTTTTTTTTATATTGATCACATATTTTTGATTTTTATCAAAGGCTCATGTTTTTTAGTTTTTTAATTTCTCTTTGAAGTTATTCACATTTTATCCAAGAATACTTTATCAAATGTGCTATGGTTTCCCTTTTAAATTATTACGATATGCAACTTCGGTACAAAGCCGGACGAAATTGTTCGAGTTTGCCAGGCTGGTGTCCGCAACTCCACGTCAATGCGCGTATTTTGCGTACGAAAAAAAAGCCATATTTATTAATTAACTAGCTGTGCCCCGCGGTTTCATCCGCGTTAATTATTAGGAAAAAACCTAAAATAAGTATATTGCATTATTTTAAGAGTATTACTTATGATTATTACTTTATACCCTCATGACCAGCCGCCTTGTGGAGTTATTTTAAAACTGTGATAAGTATCTCCTAAGATATTCTTTGAAATCAAAGGATTTAAAAGGCAATTTTGTTCAAACTTGTGATGAATAACGTAGGTATTTATTTAGATAAGGATTAATATCATGTTTATAAAAACACCTTCGCAAATACTTAACGCATTATTTTAGAACAAATTTGATTACAAAAAAATGTAATAGTGAGTCAACCTTAAAATATAGACATAATTATGCTGTCGCGGACTTTTTTTTCAAACCAACCCACACTGGGCCCGCGTGTTGTATTACGGCCCACTCCCTCTCACAGAGAGGAGGCCTGTGTCCCAGCAGTGGGAACATTATAGGCTGATTATGTATGATGTGGACTTTTTTTTAGAACTTTTAAAGGGGAACAATTCCAACATACATGATTTTTGCGTAACTTTAACCGTTTACGCAGCGTACGCAACGGAAGCTCTCAAAAGGAATAACTTTCCCTTTTGTGCATAATTTTTCATTGATGTTCTTCTCCTATTGGTCGTAGCGTGATGTTATATAGCCTAAAGCCTACCTCGATAAATGGATTATCTAACACAAAAATATTTTTTTAATTCGAACCAGTAGTTCCTGAGATTAGCGCGTTCAACCAAGCAAACAAACTCTTCAGCTTTACAAAATTAGTACGAGTATATAGGGTGACCGGTAATTAGTGACCGATACCTAAACACGTGATTGTACTCATGATAACAAACAACTTTTACTATGGGACCAAACCTGAATTCGCGAAAAAAAATCTGCTGCAGTACCTACATTTTGACCAGTTAGGCGAACATAAATGACTCAACAGCAGATTTTTTTTTCACAATTTCAGGTTTGGTCCCATAGTAAAAGTTGTTTGTTATCATGAGTACAATCACGTGTTTAGGTATCGGTCACTAATTACCAGTCACCCTATAGATAATATTAAAAACAGCCTTCATTGTCTCACTACATCAGACACCCCCGTCCCCGGGGGACTGCCCCGTTGGTCTCGTGGTTGCACGCGCGACTGCTGAGCGTGGCGTCCTGGGTTCGATTCCCGGGTCGGACAAAGTGTTATTGAGTTTTTTCATTAGGAATTTCTTAGTAACAGTCCAGAGTTTGGGAGTTGGCGGTTTAATACCCTCGTGCCTCAGAAAGCACGTAAAGCCGTTGGTCCTGCGCCTGATCTCTCTCCGGTCGTGTCGGATTGCCGTCCCATCGGACTATGAGAGTGAAGGAACAGAGAGTGCACCCGTGTCTGCGCACACACTTGTGTACTTGTATATCTGCTGCGTACCTGGCCAATCTCCGTTGAGATTGGCCACCGTAACCGAAATCGGTCGGAGAGGCTATTATTATTATTACAGTATAAAGACCTCTTTTTATACCTACAGAGAAGGCACGAACATTGATCACCACGCTTGCTCAAGACGGGGATGGCGATTACAGACTTAGATGTACTCGTAACAATTACTAGCTTGTGCTCGTGACTTCATCCGCGTGAAATTTCTTGTTCCTTTGATTCACCCCGTCGCATCGCATCGCTTGCCCACGCTATAACTTCGTTTAAAAAAAAAAATAAAACAAAATAAAAATAATAAATAAATAAAATAATAATATATTTTTAATAAAATAAATATAACTTCGTGTTCGCTTAGAGTTCTTTCTGACTTTTTTCTTTTTGTTCGGCTCCTATACACTGAAAAAAAAAATTTTTTACTACCTCACATTAAAGCGATTTCATTAAGACTTACTGACTTTAAACAGTCAGAAGAAATATGTTTGCAAACAATAAAAGTAACGTTTAATGATTGAACATACCCATTTACTGAAAAAAAAAACGTTAAAGTTTACTGTCACTCATGACGGTAACATTTTGCCTGAAGCTCTAACCGTTTTCGGATTAGTAAAGAATACTGTTCTGAACGTTAGGCTCTTATGGAACTGTTTAAAGCAGTTCAGATCAATGTTTTTTCATTAATATTTACTGCTTATTTCTTTCAGTGAAGGCTCTAGCGTGATTTTAAATAGCTTATGTATAGCCTTCCCGAAGTATTAGGCTCACAAAGCAATTTTTTTAAAAGACTTCTGTTAGTTCTAGAGATTAGCGCGTTCAAACAAACAAACTCTTCAACTCTATTATTAGTATACAGGGTTTATTTTCAAAGACCAGCCAAATTCAAAGGTGTGGTACAGATCATCAAACTGAACAACTTTCTCCATGGGATCAATATCGTAATCGCGAAAAATTTATCAACTGTCCCACAGAAAACTTCAATAACTACTCGACCTAAACGTATGGGATGGCTGAATTTTTATTCGTGATTACGATATTGGTCAGATGAAGAAAGTTGTTCAGTTTGATGATCTGTACCACACCCTTAAATTTGGCTGGTCTTTGAAGATTAACGATGTTTTTTCTGCAGCAATGTCACCAATGTCCAAGATAAACTCGGAAAGTACGAGTTGAAAATATAACATTGGTACCTGCCCGGATTTGAATATAAAACCTCACGCCATGTTGATCTAAAAAAATAACTGTTTGTTATGTACAGTCAGCAAAGGAGATAAGAATGCAGGGTCGTCGAATATAGTTGAAGTTTACTAAGAAACCGGTTGATGTTTACGAATAAAATTTAATTTAATTAATAGAAAACAAACAGTTTATTTATCAAATTAAATTTCATTCGAAAACATCATCCGGTTTCTTAGTAAACTTGAACTATATTTGACGACCCTGCATACTTATCTCCTTTGCTGACTGTACTTACTGTCAAAGTACCTATTAGTACCTAAGTAGCCTGACTCACATAGGCCCTAGTAAAAGCCCTAGTAAATTTTTCATGCAAAACAGCTTATCTAAAGTTGTATTTTCCAGAAATCTGCGCAAAACTATGCACTCTGTATCTTTTTCACTCTGTGTTGACAGAAATTCATAATTTGTATCGAAGTTAAGAAACGGTATTCATAATGATATTGGTGTAGTGGCGCTCGTGTGCGTGCAGATGACACAAATGGAGGAACATCCCTACACACAGCGATGAACAAGAAAAAGTGGGCGTGACGCTCCGCCCAGCCCCCAGCTCCCGGCCACGCTTTCTTGTGATCTGCAGCCTCCCCCCGGCAGGACTTATCTCCTAATAGGTAGCTACAATAAAACAGATACGCTAGCAATGTGTTACTAAGTAATAAAGCGGCGCCATTTTGTCCTGCGCTTCCGTGTCGTCTGAAAGCAATAACGCCTTTATGAGCTGAGCAGCGATCCGGCATCAAGTGATCAAAGAGCTCGTCCTGTTTCATTTTACGCTTGTTGCTCTTCTTTCATTTTCAAACGAAATGATGATAACACAATCTTTCAATTCTTTTTTGTAGTTATCATATACACAATTCAAATAATGACGGCTTATATATTTGTTTATGTTTTGTGGCAATTATTTTTATAGGTAGGCTATGTGTGCATATATGGAGAAGAACAATGAGTAGGTAGCCTTCGACAGCATAAGCCATGACGATATATGGGAAAGCTTAGTCAATGGGAATACCTAGAATACACTTACATTGATGTTATCAAAACCATGTACTCAAACAGTAAAGCAAAAATACAACTAGAAGTACTGACTAGGCAAACCTTTCAAAATAAGAAGAGGTATCAGGCAGGGTGATACGTTGAACCCTAAGTTGAACTCTGCGGTTTTGGAAAACTTAATCCAAAAACTAACCTGGGACCAATTTGTACTCAACATCGACAAGAGAAATCTAAATTATCTCAGATTCGCAGATAACCTAGTCCTGTTTGAGAAAAACTTACCAACTACATTTGAAAAATTATGAAAGAACTAAGCAAAGAAAGTGAAAGCGTAGGATTTTGTTATACCACGTTTTATGTCACGTCCCACGGGAACGACGGGAACGGGATAAAAAGTATCCTATGTCCTTCTCCTGGTTCTTAGCTACCTCCCTACCAATTTTCAGCCGAATCGGTTGAGCCGTTCTTGAGTTATAAATAGTGTAACTAACATGATTTTCTTTTATATATGTATAGATAACTTGTGGACACAAAGACCAAACTACTAAAGAAATTGGCATACGAATAACAAATGGGTGGAAAACATTGTGGTCATTGAAGGAGGACATGAAAGCAACTGATCTTCAACAGATGCATAATGCCTTACATTACCTACATATAGTAACGAAACTTCGTCTTACAAAACACCACATAGACATAGTGACACATTGCGAAAATACAATGGAAAGCAGTACGAGTACACTGGTATAAACAAGACAAGGTATTGATGTTTTTACCAAAATATACCAACAAAAGTGGAGATGGACAGGCCACATGCCCTCTTATATTTAGGTACCGAGCGCGCATCTTTTTTTTTTATAAATGGCATGTCGCAGTTCAACCTATGAGGCTGTCGTCTGCTTAGCCAGGATTGCCTGTGGGTGCCTCAATAAATTAAGGCCTCCAGCCAGGGCGAGCGCGCAGTGAAATATATAGTACTTTTATTTTATTTGTTAAAAAATCAAACTATCAATATTTTATTTTAATCGATATTGCTTAAGCAATTATGGGAGACTATTTTGGTATAAATACCTACCACGTGAAAATGATTAAGAAGTTTAAAAAATATATTATACTAGCTGCGTCCCGCGGTTTCACCCGCGTATGTTTCGTTCCCGTCGGAATATCGGCATGAAAAGCATCCTATGTGTTAATCCTGGTTATAAAGTATCTGTGTGCCAAATTTGATCCAAATCCGTTTAGTAGTTTTTGCGTGAAAGAGTAACAAACATAAACATAAACATATAAACATATATGCCTTATAAATAAAGAAAAAACGACTGGACCTGATTCAATTTTCTACTGGAAACAAGTCTGAATATCTCATAACTTCTTCAAATGAGAAAAATTGTTTTCATGGATTACCTACCTATCGTCGCTCGCATAACTAAAAGTCCTATCTCATTTTTGCTGATTTGAGTTAGGACAAATACATTCGTGATTCTTTAAATTTTGTTGGCATTCGAAATGGTTATATTTTGAGATCCAAATTAGGTACATAGAGATTGCGAAAAATACGATGATTAGTGAAAAATGTACCTAAAGATTCACGAATAGAATACTTAATGTAGTTGTTCTAACTCACAGCAGCTAAACAATTAGATAGGACTTTTTAGTCGTGCGAGCGGCGAGATATTCAACAGAATCAGCTCTCCATGAGTTTTCGCCTAAACATGCATCAGGAAAACGATTATTGCTAAATAAATAGTTAAATAATAAAAAAATAGCTTTATTCTTATGGTAGAAGAGAAAACGAACTATCTTTACCATTTAATTGTTATTTATAATTTATACCAACCAACGAATAGTATTCAATTTCAACGAGGAAATCGTGCATCTACGCGAATTTTTGTAAGACTCCTCCTAAGAAGCATTCTAGACAAGTGGACAAGTCAAGTTGCGACAGAATACCCCCCTTTTTTTTTTGTGGATGGGAAATCATCAAATGACCCCTCCCGCTCTGGGTGGAGCAGAAGGGAGTGTCAGACTTTTACTGACTAAAACCCACCCGTGTTCCTTCCTTAGCCCTTTGTGTTCCGGGGTAGCGGTAACCCTTTCGGACAATCCCGCTGCCCCGGCAGGCTTCGGCCCTTACGGGCCCCTTCCTTAATGCTGACATTTCTTTGAGGCGCGCGTGGAACACGTACGCGCCGTCCGGCACGGGCCTGGTCCTGATCGGACGGAGAGTTACCCATTACTCTCCGCCCGCAGGCCCGCGCCTACGGTGGCTGGGAGTCGTCTCGCGGCTCCCGACGCCCGGAGCGTCTCCCGCGGCGGCTGGGACGTGAGGCTTTCTCCCTCAGCCGTCCCGCCACCTCCTTTGCTAGCATGACTGCTTCGCAGAAGGAGGTGACTGCCTCCCACTCCCTCTCGCCCCGGACCATGGCTTGAACCAGGGCCGGGCGCGAGAGGTCGCCGCCGCTGCCGATCGCCTCTGCGAGAACACGGCGGTGCTCCGTCCAAGTGGGGCAGACCTCCACCGTATGCTCCACCGTGTCCTCTGGGCGATCCTCGCAGTGGTGACACCCGGGCGTTTCCTCCCGCCCGATGGTGTGCAGGAACCTCCCGAAACACCCGTGTCCGGTGAGGACCTGCGTCAGGCGGTAGGTGAGGGCGCCTTGGCGCCTCTCTAGCCACTCCTCAAAGAGGGGTCTTATCGCCACTATCGTGGCGTGCCCACAGAATACTCCTGAGATAACATTCGTGCCTGATGCACAAAACACTTTAAGTGGACCTGCTACAACACATTGCAACTATACTCAAGCAGGCAAAATGATACTAGATACCTACCATGATACCATCTAACAGTTACCTACTGAAAATAAACCTTGTGACAGATAGACAGACATTACAAGCTCAGGAATAGCGTCCCGGTGACACCCTTTTGGTAAGAAACCGTAAAACGTATAACGTGATTCCCAAAAAGGTGTTATTCCGAGTTAAGAAAGTCGTGAAAGTAGGTACCTAAGTACAACATACATTAAAATAATATTACCATCACAATAACTTGACGCAATCAAAATAAACGATTTATTAAGCATAAAATTGCCCCTAAAACTGTTATCAATTAGGTTATTATTTTGAGCTCTTTGAATGTAACTAGCGCGGTGAGCGGTCACATCAGTGAGTGAAGTATCACTCTATTATTTATAGACGCGTTCGATACGCAATACAAATTATTGTTTTCAAAGTATAACGTTTAGGGGAGCGTTGTTTGCACAACGACCCTCAGGGACTCCCTACGGGCTAGCGCGGCTCAACGAATTTGACATTTACTTATGTAGCTTTAAGTGTTATTTTGTAAGGCTATCGCGGGAATGAAATACTTTTTCGATTTGCGAAGGTATTGTGGTACTATTAAAGCAATCTTTTGACAATTGAATTTCGGTTCGAGTGGCACACGGAGCGCAGATACGACTTTTCGTCACAGAGCGATGCATGGGTGTTTGCGTGCGGTAATTGATACGAAGTGACAGACACGAGGGGATACTTTTTCAGCCTCCGGCCGTTGAGAGGAGTAATGTTTTGACATGAACCGAAAAGAGATGGGTGTGATTTGAAGTGCCCTTTGTGGAATTATAGTCGCGGATGGCGTCTTTAATATTGACTAATGCATTTCGTTGCTAATGGGGAAATGGAATACGACAGGTGCGAGGGTTTTAGCGACGCTCGGGATTATAAAAACAACGACTTTCATTACTCTGTTTGATTTTAATAGGTATATGTTTGTTTGATGTGTGACATTTCCCGGGTAGATAGTCTTGAGGATTGAGAATGTAGTTAGTTTAGATTTTCTTTAAAGTTAAGTAGATAGGTATAGAGTTGGCAGGTAGATATAGTATAATACAGTATTCAAAGCTTATTTCCAGGGGTATCCTATCCTATGATAGCAGATAAGTACACATAATACTTGACGAACAAGATGCCAACAGTTAGTTAGGTACTAGCTAAAGTTTCTACCAATAATCACCTGGATCTTAAACACAAGCATCTACTTACCTCGATATGCAAATTAAATCGACATTAAAGTATCAAGGGCGGATCAGGCGGTCCATTAATAAATCAGTTCGCTAAAACCGTAATTGTAATCTCAAACAAGGCGGAGGGAGCGCGGTGTTTGTTCTAACAACATTATTACAATAAGTTTGGGTTCGGTTCGCCGCGGCTCCGCCGCCGCGCCGCGCCCGCCTCGCGCCGCGTCCGCTCCGAGCCCCATCCGCGCGGTTCACACGATGGTTTGCCGTTGCAAACCTTAAACATACATTAGGTAGGTACCTACATATTTATATTACTAAGCAACGTTTACTGTACCGTCGGTCGCTTTTTGTCAGTCGCTTTTTATATTCTTCATTCATCCATCTTGAAGTCAATTATAATAGTACATTATGTTATAAGTGCGGTTAGTTGAAAATTACAGCCGAGGAGATATTGCTAGCCCGAACTGCAGTCGAGGGCTACAAGAAAGCAGTGGCTGTAAAATTATCAAAGCGCATATGTCATACGACGTTTTATTGGTACCATATTTGCGAAGAAATAAATAAAACTTTCTTAAACGAATAAATATTTAACCACTTGTTCTAGCAGTTAGAAAAATTTGAACAATTTGTAAAATTGATTATTAAGGCAAAGGCACAAAAACAGCCAGTATTACTAATAAAGTAAATTAATATTGTTTTTGTTTTTGTTACAGATAAATGGTTGTAATTTATTATCAAAATTAAAGAATTAAATGTTTATTTTTTATATTTTATCTCCCAAAGTTAATTTTGTTCATAAAATATTGACCACTTTTCTAACATAAAAACTCTTTGCTAAGATTTTAAAAAGTACCGTTCGTTTTAGACGGAGCATCTTGATAAACCGTACGTTTTACCTTATTAAAAAGAAAGTCGTGCGTTTTACATTACAATAACGCACAAGTACGTAAAGACATACATTACGATATTGAAATTGGTGAAATAAGAGACCCTTTACGAGCAAATGTGTTATAAAAATCTAAATAACACGGTTTCAGACGAGGACGTGAATCAAGTCTAAAGATAGGTAATATAAATTTTATGGGGCAGTTAAAAGTATTGTAAGTATGTTGGATGTCCAGTTTTGTACCTAAGTCAAATTATTGTAAGTATTGTTTTTCTTGTCAATCCGTTTTCTTAAAAAAATCTCTTTAATTATTTTCCTGATTCGCATTTTTTTGTGGATGATGAAAATTCTCTGTTGACGAAGATATGAGACCGTCGGATTAAAACAAAAACAATCGGAATGGGGGCAATAAGTATAGAACTTTATCGGGAAACCTTATTCGTAGATAAAACTAAACATTTTTTTTTTCAATTTTAATCCCATAGATATAGTTTAGAAAGAGATAAGTATAGTTTAATAATAACTTGTCACTTAACTGATGCCGATTAAGCGTTTCTATTAGGTGAAGCCACTGAAGTGTGCCTCGTGATAGGAAGACTACAAACAGATTGCGAGATGAGCTCACAAAGAACTGTATTTATATAGGAGGGTTCGGGGAACGAGGCTGCGGCATGTCCATTATGAAATTAAATGTCTCACTGATGGTGTTGCGTGTGTAGGATCATTCTGTTTCCTACGAAATGGTTGGGCTGAACGAATGAGACTGGTCATCTCTTAACAGCCAGGGTTTATTTTTAATCTTATAATTTTGAATTGTTTTTCCATTTCTTGTTTTACTTTGTTCTCCCATAAAGAAGCAACAAGGATTTTGTAACCAGGATTTTGTTGATTTAAAAAGAGTGTCCTTGGAGTTTCTTACCTGTTCTTTTCCATAGAGATATAGGTAAATACGTTTTGGAATGGGCAACTAGCTTCATCAACTGTGTAACTGACCGACTCTTTGACAATTCAAAAGTAATAGTTGCAATTGCATAGTTTGTTTTTGGCTAATGGCCCCGATTCTGTTGTTCACAAACTAAATTAAATTTAAGTTCAGTGCGTCTTTTTCTTTCTATTTCATTATGAAAAGGACAGAAGATAAATATTAGTTCAGTCCTGTCAAATTAGTCAGTGCCTGACGTAAATTGACGTATTTTTAGTAGCCAATTTTTTAATTACGTCTAAACTTGTCTATGGATTATCTAATTTGACAGGACTAAACTAATATTTATCTTCTGTACTTTTCATAATCAAATAGAAAGAAAAAGATGCACTGAACTTAAATTAAATTTAGCTTGTGAACAATAGAATCGGGGTCAATAGCTTACTTGGACTAAATTCCCTCATTTTAAGAGTCTGGCCCCTGATATGGGTTCTTGAGAATAACCTGTGTTACAGAAGGCTCTGCGAAAATTTAAAGAAAACCGCTCCTTATTATTTAGTATTAATTATATATTTAATTATACAGTTATCTGTGACACACTTTCCCACACTAGTGTGAGAATGCTAAGTAAAAAACACGAGTGTTAAATAAACTTCATTGTGAACCAAAAATCGGTGTAGTAAGAGCCACTTTTCGAGCAAGTGTGTTGAAAATATCTTACTTCCTTTCGGTAGTTACAGATATTGCTTAGTTATGTATCGAACAATCCATCATGTTTTTCTAGGAACGACGTTGTACGTTGTTACGGTATCTCACCAAAAGGGTGTCAACGAGATCCTATTTCTGAACATATGACGTCAGCCTGTCACAAGGCTAAATGTCGAAACGTAGCTAAATGGTAGGTATCTCATACATTTAGCCTGCTCGTATATAGTTGCAATGTATTGTAACAGCTCAACTTATAGTATTTTGTGCTGTCAGGCACGAATCCTGTTGAAAAATTGATTCTTGAAAAATGTTTACGAACTTTAACGTGCATAAGGTAAAGATCATTACAGACAAAAGAGGCGGAGGCAGGTCTCTCAGTACTGGGGAGCTATTCTCTAAGAATACAGCCTTGCGGGAAGCGCTGTATCCTTAGAGAATAGCATGGCTGATAAACCATATTATATACACTGGCCTGCAAAACTAAGTACCTACTATACTTTTAAAACTTAAATTTTTCCTAATTAAAGAAGTTAGAGATTTAAAATAAAAAACGTTTTATACCAAATTTTATCAGCTTTCTTTGAAACTAGGAAACTATACATTAGTAACATTTTTAACTAAAAAAACAGATAAAACAATAAAAATAGCCGTTTTTAGCTTAGTGTCAAACAACTCAATTATCATTTTTAGGGTTCTTTAAAATTTTCAAAAGGAAAAAACGGAACCCTTATAAGTTCACTTCGTTGTCCGTCCGTCCATCCATCTGTCAAGACTGTTTTGATCAGGAACCCATGGAGGTATCAAACTGAAATTTATATCTAATACTCAGGTCTACTGTCTCTTAGAGCTGTGAAAAAATCAAACTTCTAAGCCAAAGCAATCAAAAGATACAGCCGTTTATGCCGCAAATTTCCGCAAATTTTCGAAACTCGCAGGGGAGTCGAAACCTAAAGGGTGTATCCCGTAAACTTAGAATCTTGAAATTTGGTACGAAGTAACGTCTTATAGTACAGATAAAGGAAAAATTGCGAAAACCGTAAATTTTTAGTTACATCATATAATAAAAAATATTTTTGAAAATTTTAAAGTTATTACTTCTTTTCTCATGAACACGTAGAGGTATTAAATTGAAATTCATATCAAATACTCAGGTCTATAATACCTTTAAGCTGTAACAAAATCAAACTTTTATGTCAACGCGATCAAAAGAAATAGCAATTTCAGCCGCATATTTTCAAACTCGCAACTACTCGCGGAGGAATCAAAACCTAAAGGGCACTTCCAGTCGATCTAGAATCTTGAAATTTGGCATGAAGCAATTTTTAATAGCACATATAAAGGAAAAATTCTGAAAACCTTAAATTTTTAGTTACATCACATTTTTTTTTTTTTCAAATAATTGTAAACTTATTACCCTTTTCCTCATGAACGCATAGAGATATCAAGTTGAAAATCATATCAAATACTTAGGTCTAATTGCCTTTAAGCTGTGAAAATAAAACAAATTTCTAAGTCAACGCAAAAACGCAAATGTACAACCATTTATACCTTATATTTTGAAACCAAATTTGGAATCAAAACCTAAATTTAAATTGTGATTTTAAACATAATTGTAGTTACCGCAATGGCCGCGACTCATGTTCAATGTGGTACTGTTCATACCTTTTTCAGTCACCATTTACAGATCTGGTTCAAATTTAATTCATAATTAACATTTTTGTACCAGATTTCTAAATAGTGACTAAAAAACTTTGTAAATAAATAACTTTAATAAAAAAGCTTGCCCTCATTCGTCAGCAGACTTTGGCAAGGCTGCTTCAAGGCTAGTGTAGGTATTTCAGTTATATTATAAAATAAATGATATGTTTTAACATAAAATAAAGGATTACTGAAACGATAAAGAGACCTTTGTCATTAATTTATGCTCCAGCTTTCCATATTGTAATGTTATGAATTTCATTTTGCAATAAAAATACCATAACTATGACTATGTTATGTTGTTATTACTATGTCGTGATGGGTGAACTTTTACTTATACCTACAATTTTGTACGGAACCCTCGGTGCGCGAGTCCGACTGGCACTTGGCCGGTTTTTTTTATGTATGTTTTAGATGATATTTAATTTTTAATAACTGGTATTGCCTCCTCGGGCTCTGACTACAATTTCGAGCCGGTTTGGCATACTGAACACGAGGTTTCGGAGCCGATGTTGGAGAATATTCTCCCATTCTTCAATCAGGACCTATTTTAGTGCTCTGAGGGTGGTAGGTGGTAGTCTGCGGCTTCTGACTAGCCTCCCTAGCTCATCCCAGGCGTGCTCAATCGGGTTGAGATCAGAACTTCTTGATGGCCAAGCCATCACGCTGATACCAATCTCCTGCACGACCTGAGCCGTGTGTGGCCGGGCATTATCATGCATCAGTCAGCATCGATCCATCACCCATATTTGCTAAATACGGCCCTGCATACTCGTTGAGAATCTCTTGGGCATATCTTTCCCCAGTCAGAGTGGCATTTTCTATGGCCACTAACTCTGTGCGACTTTCCGAAGATATGCCAGCCCATACATGTACCTATACTGCATCGTAGGTACTGGACTCTTTCTGAGAAGCAGTCTTGAAGGTACCTCTCACTAGGCCGCCTGTAGACACTTCGCCTTCAATCAGAAGTGTAAAGTGAGAATCCAGACTCATCTGTGAACAAAATTCTTCACCACTCTTCTTCATCCCACTGTATCTGTTCACGCGCGTATCGCAGTCTCGCTACTAGATGCTCTCTCTCGAGTTTGGGGCCACTCGCTGGTCTTCAGGGTTTCAGATTTGCTTCACCAAGTCTTCTTTTCACTGTACTGTCACTCTGAAGAAGCTGTTGCTGGACTTCAACTGCATTAAAGTGGCGATTTCTAAACACAGTGGAAACAATATAACGGTCTTCTCGGGCACTAGTACACCTGGGTCTGCTATTACAAGGTCTCCTCAGATGGTTTCCAGTCTCTTCGTACCTTCGCTTCACCTTCTGGATCGTTCGTAATGTCACACCCACCATTCTTGCAGTACGACGCATACTGATGCCTAGATCCAGAAAAGTCATGATCCTAGCACATTCTTCAAGTGAAAGAGGCCTGATAAAAAAATGTATGTGCTGTTGTCTAACTTAGCTTTTGTAACAAGACCAAAGAGTATAATAACTTTATTGACAAACTCATCGATCAAGAAAAAATTTTAAAACAAAAACAGAAACAAAAAATTAATGGTAAAATTGTAATTCGAAAAGGATTATTTTTGTTTTTAAAACTCTTTTCAGCGATTTCTTAAAAGAAGCTTCTCGACTATGAAGTTTTTATATACAAAATTAAACTCTTTTTCGAGTCTTTTTTATTTCGAAAGTATATCTTGTGGACTTAAAAAGTTATTCCAATTCTAAAAGTGTGATACTTAGTTTTGCAGGCCAGTGTAGCTACATTAATCGACTTCCAACAATATAAAATAATCGTGTCGTATTTAGTCAACGCTTGAAAGGCTAAAACGTGGTCTTTTATCTGTTCTGTGGCTAAAACCACGCACTTCCAAATATATATTTATTATACAGGGTTACTTGTAATTCGACGTTTATCTGTCAGGAACTAATAGGGGGCCAAAATGCAACAAATTGAACCGCCCATAATATGTATGGCCGAAATTCAATAATTTTCGAGATATTTGAATTTTTAAGGGTTTTTCGATATAATTCCAAATAAACAAAAAACTAAATATTTAATGGGTACCATTAAAATGATATTGTAGCTGGCACTCCAATTAAGTTATTAACATAATGAAAAGTACTTAATTCAACAAAATAATTAAAATTATGAGCCATTTAAGAATAATATCTTACCAATATTTTCATTTTACGCTTCAAAAATATTTCGTAAAAAATTGAACCCCCCATATGTATAGCCGCAATTCAATAGTTTTCGAGATATTTGAAACATTTTTTTTTTATATGTCCTAGAGAGGGCGCCATATTATTGAATTTAGTGTGACGTCACATAGCCTATAACCAGCGGACGGTCAAGACGCAAACGATACCTCATTTGTCAAATTATTGTAAGAACTTTTGGAATTATGAGGCAATAGATGAACATTCATACTTACCTACATACCGGTAAAAATCATAACCATCCTTAGTCGGGTAAAAATTTAATAGTTACCTAATTGGTTTGGTTTGGCGCAATTTTCCAAGGGAATTGGCAATTTAGCAGGACATTCTTTGTGAAAAATTAGCTTGTGGCTAAATAATAACAGCCGCACTGGTCGATCGAAGGTTAAGCTTGCCGAGGTCGGTCCGTGGATGGGTGATCATCCATTAAATATAAAGACCCATTCGTGCCTCGGCAAGTGGTCTTGGCTGTCATTTGTAGATCTTCCAACTGGAAACCGACCCCAACATAATTTGGAAAAGGCTAAGCAGATGATGATTCTTTGTGAAAAATATACAAAATGATTCTTATGATATTTTCTGGCTAAATCACTACGTGTTATAACACTACAACAGTGGGTCGTCTACAAAGTGATATATCCTACTATCCTATCCTACTATCCTACTAATATTATAAATGCGAAAGTTTGTGAGGATTGATGGATGTTTGTTACTCTTTCACGCAAAAACTACTTGAACGGATTTGGATGAAATTTGGCACACAGATACTTTATAACCAGGATTAAAACGTAGGATGCTTTTCATGCCGATATTCCCACGGGATCGAAACTTACGCGGATGAAACCGCGGGGCGCAGCTAGTTCAGAACATAAGTAAGAGAAGCGTCTTACTGCAATTTTCATGGTAAAATCAGCAACATATTAAGTTTACGAGTTATGGTAGTGGCTGTAGCAAATTATAGTAATGTCTGGGCTACTGTCCCGCTAAGTAACTAGTGTTTGGGGTGCGTGGGGTGGGCAGGCGTCGAGGCGTGGTGCACATCGCCGCGGGCGTGCGCCCCGCCCTGTCGTCTCATCTGTTTGTCTTCCCACACGACACATCCTACCACCGTGCATCGCACCGTCCTAATGAACCACTACTTCAACGTATAAACTTGTTTATTTATTTTCATTAAAGCGGACTATTATATATTCCAAAGCGTGACATTTCTTGACATGACTTTGTTGATCATAATTATTCAAAATCGTGTTTACGTAATCATCTGCCCTTTGATTATATAATAATAATTAATTATACCGGACTAGCTGCTACCTGTGATTTCATTCGCATACAAACTTCAGCCTAGGATCGGAAAAATTGGGGTGAACTTTCGTGAGTTTTATTTCCAATGGGTGTTGAGTTTCGTCCTGCACATCCTCTGAGGAACGTCTCAGTCTTTGTAGACTGATTTTATCGTAAGCAGTTAAAACTATACACCGTCCAATGTCCAATCATATCATGGAACTATACCATAAGGTAAAAATAGTATACCATGAGTTATCCTACCAATAGAGCTCTGTACAAATAAATAGGGATCATTCTAGTTAAATGACACAATAGATGCTTGAAACGCTATACTACCTATTTACTTACATAAACGAGTAATAAATATTTAAATGATTCATCTAGTTATGATTACGTCATATCCTCATAGTTTAGCTCTTCAATACCGTGTTTGTCTTCAGCAGAATGAACATTACCGCATTGAAATTATGCATGCATGATGCCAGTCCGCTGCAGCGGTGGCGTACAATAGAATTTGGGAATTCTCCACGCTCTCAATGGTATTAAAACAATGGGGAATATCAAACTTCTAATGTAAGCTGTGCCTATAAGCTTCCAAGAGTTTCGACGTCGCTTAATGAAGCTAATCTATTTTAATTTAGGTACCCGTATCAACAATGGGTCTCTGGCGAACGAAAGGCTGGCACTGCGGTGAATGTGATCCTAATAATATAGCAGTTCAACTTTCTGATTCGTATTTTAAAGCAGAAAAGGACATTAGAAGAACTAAGTAGTGGTAAGCAGATTTATATAGTTACAAAGATTTTGTTTGCCCACATCCGGTTCAGTAAACAAACTTTCACATAGATACTCATGCACTTCGAATTATTATTAGGTAGGTACCCTTACCTTTGTGATAGAAAAGGTAACGACAATGCATTTTGGGAGACAATTCAAAGAACTTCCAACTTCTCCTTTCCGAATCCATCCAATTTTACCCGCTATCTCCTTCGTGGCCCGCCGCGATCGTCTAGCTGTCTTAGCAATCGGGACCATTGCAGTTTGACTATTGTGCTATTTGGTAAACCGGATCAACTATGAACCCAAATAGCTATCGCATGAGGCTTAGCAATTGATTACGAATGCAGCCCCAATCTTGGTGGAGACCTCTGGAATAAATGTCCAATTTTGTCGATTCCAATGTTTGTATAACTCACAAACGGATAAGTACCTAACGCACTTAACGTAACGCGGGAAACGGGGGTGCTTTTATTGCAGAAAATGGACTCATCGGCTGCAATGAAAACAGCAAACGAGTTAAACCAAACACAATCAGTACAACACAAAAGAACATCAGGCTAATCTTACTGTGGGTGAGGAATGACAAAGGAGTCGGGTGCGAACAGTGGGAGCGGGTGTAAGGAGCCGGCGAGCGCGGAGCCCCGGAGTCTGGCGGTGGCACCGCACAGCGCCCATATTTGCCGCTTGAGTGGCGCCCAATGAGCGGAGGGGCGCGGGGGGGCGCCCAACGCGAAAACCCCGTCACTCTTTCATGGAAAGTTAATGGGACTTTTGTCGGCCGCCGACCGACTCTTGTAATGCAATTAACTCCGACAATAGTACTATCGTTAACGAATTAATTTTAAAAGTTCCTACTGAATAAGCTCAGGGTGCCCCTTTTAAAATGTAGATTTTGTATGGTATATTATCCGGTGACGGATCGACTTGTCCTATCTTTTAGAAAAAGGTCGTGAAACATTAATTTTAATTAGGTGTTATAAAAGGGCTTGAATGTTTTAAACTTTTCATGAATTTATTAATTAATTTATTAACTGTTAATTAACAACCCTGTCTTTTCTAGCATAAAAAAGCTAGGAACTTTTAAAATTAAAACTCATGGATCTAAAGAGACTAAATTTTATTATCTAATGTAGATAATTAAATTGCATTCCAAGAAAAATCTTTGAAAATATTTTGCTCGAGTAAATTATATTTTTATTAAGTATTGACATGACATTTATTTATGAATCAACAAGGTATTAGGAATCTGTTTCGCTACGCCTGCACGCATGATAGTTTTCTGTAAAGAGTTCCATTATATTTACATTCACATACAACATCAATGTACGTCAGTTTTGTAAAGAAAATAAGAGATTACAAATAAATTCGTGTGCACTGATTGGAAAGGAAAGAAGGCTGGTCCAGTGTTGTGACGGCAAGGTGCTACAATGGCTTGCCAGCCGGACAGTCGGCGTCGGCGACCACCCGCAGTCTGAGAACATCTCACACTTGTGCTTGCCCACTCGAGTGTGAGCACGGCCGCGCAGCCCCTCTCTACCGGGAAATATCAATGATACCTCAACAACAATACTAGCTTTGAGGTTTTTTTTAGTATTATGTAGTTCAGTAGCTCGGTCAATATTTGCTACAAAATTGGGTCGTTCCAATTGTCCGTAGATAACACGGTGTATAACAATCAATTGATCGCTTACAAGAGATCAGTTCGGCTCGTATTAGCTACCGTACTGAATGATTCAATATTTAAGAAACCTTTGAGTTATGATATCACGCCGTATATTTGGATCTTTGTTATTTCTTATCCTCACAGAAAAAAATGTATTGTTCAGTGTCTGAATCAATATACAGATTTAGATAATACGCACATGAAATCGGTTGATAGAATTTGTTTTTATTATCTTGTATTAGCAAATATTCATAAACCGTTTTAGAAACTTCTGTAAGATTTCATTGTTAGGTATACCTACCTACCTACTAGGTTCAGGTATACTTAGGAACTAATCGGATTAGGTATATTGAACGTTATTGATAGGTATGTTATTTTCTAGTCATCATGTTGCAGTCAAGCGAATAAAAAGATCTTGAAAAGTGCAGCAAAGCAAGTGAATGATGATGAGCAATGATCTAGGAGACACTGGAACTTTCCACCAATCTTAAAATCATGTTTAATGAAATATTATTTTCTTTCTTAGGTCTGGTTCAAGAACCGTCGCGCGAAATGGCGCAAGCAGAAACGTGAGGAGCAGGAGCGGCTCAGGAAGTTGCAGGAGGAGCGCGCATGCGGACGAGCGCCGCTGATAGCGCGGGCGCCGCTATCGCCGGCGCACTCGCCCGCGCACGCGCCGCCCGCGCCTCCCACGCCGCGCCCCTACACCGACGACTCCGACTCTGACCTAGAAGTCGCCTAAACACTAAACTCCCAAACACCTGAACATTCGTGAACGACGCTATCTCAACAGACTCATGAACTATCAAGTACTGTTCACTAGACAAGTGTTTAAGGTGCCATCTTGAGTGTTTTTGTTACTTCTAAACTCAGTGCGAGGACGACAGTGAACTGTGTTGTGAAATTATTCTGACTGGTAGATAACTAAATTGTGAATTATATCTAACTCAACTCACTTGATACATAGGAAAATTATAACTTATCGTGTATTAAGAATGTACCTATAATGTTTAGAGGCATAATATATTATGTACGTATGTAGAATAGTCAATAGCCGCGCTTATCAACTTCCTCTTCGACTTAACTTTTTATTTTACTTTAGAAAATAGCCTTTCTCCTACTAAATGTAGATAAATGTGTAATATCAATAAAATACATGATCATTTTCTTGATGTAAATTATAAGTATTGACAAAATAGAAAATGTTAACTTCAGCGATTAGAAATTCCGCTTTCTGAAAATTCAGTACTTACCTATCTAGATAAATATTTTAGCACCGTGTATTATACCTAAATATTATAAAAGTACTTAAATCATCAATGAAACAATATCGCCTGTTACACTTTTAAACTAGTTTACATTATAAGAATAGATACTGAAATTTAGAGGAGTTAGGTAGAGAAACATCACGGCTTAAGATGTAACTAACCAGAGTCGGGAAACCCAAACATAGCAGACATGTTTGCCTAGCCTACACAACTTCTTATTTTGAGAAATTGTCTATGAACTGGCATTAACTTAAAAATCAAAAAGTATTAGATCATCTTGTGCTCTCTCTCTTATTGTCTTGTCGTACAGTCTAGTTAGATGACTATCTGCTCAACACAAACCATGCTGTATAATTTGTATTTAAAAATGACTTTGGAGAATTTATTTGTACTTAAGATTTTTGTAGGTGTCTTGAGCACTTGACATAATAGGTATTTTAAAGGCTTAGTCAATGTATCTATTTGTGACTATGATAGCCAGACTCTAGCATCATTAGACACCTATATAGGGTGACTGGTAATTAGTGACCGATACCTAAACACGTGATTGTACCCATGATAACAAACAACTTTTACTATGGGACCAAACCTGAAATTGTGAAAAAAAATCTGCTGTTGAGTCATTTATGTTCGCCTAACTGGTCAAAATGTAGGTACTGCAGCAGATTTTTTTTCGCATATTCAGGTTTGGTCCCATAGTAAAAGTTGTTTGTTATCATGAGTACAATCACGTGTTTAGGTATCGGTCACTAATTACCAGTCACCCTATATAAAGAAGAACTAAAAATATGCTTAGTACTATAAGCTTTACCATGGTCTCAACTTATGTATTCTTCTAATGTAAACGTTAGAAACATTTTTCAGTCCACTCATTGTACATTACTGCAGTTTCTAGAATGGCCAAGGACGAACTCTATTATGATTATAGCTTTAGAGTTTTTAATGAAATGATACATGTTGTTCATTTACTTATTTGTTATTTATTTGAGGTTGCAACTGGTGCGAGAAATTAGAAAACGAACTGTCTTGTCTATGTTAATATTTTGCTTCGTGACAGGTTTATTGCAATAATAATTAACTAAATCTAAATGTATGGTTTATCTAGATAAAAAGTAATTAAATCCATAATTACATAATATACCTAATCACATCTGCGTTTTTTTCTACTTTGATAGTATATAATCTGCATTCGCGATTTATTTGCCAAAAACGTAAACAAATATGAGTTTACGGAAAAATAACTTTAACTCCTACGTAATAAAGTTCAGTTTACACTACAACTTCAAACATTTTTATTACTTTTTCAATAGTGCGTCATTCTGAAATCAACTTAATTTCCATTAAAATTAACTTGAAATAACATCAATTTGAAACATTAGTTTGAATAATAGACTTAGGCAAACGACATCCTACAAACAAACTAAAAAAAATAATAATAAGTAGGTAGGTACGTGTTGTTACGAGCCTGAAAATCTGCTCTTAACAAAGAAATATATACAATCTACCACATCACCCAGATAAATAAATACCCTATAGTCTAGCGGTCGCCATAACGTCTACTTGGTAAGTAGGTTAACTTGACACAGTTGATACAACAAAAAAGATCTAAAGAAAGAAAGACTTCGTAATTAAATCAAATCAAACAGTGTGTCAGTTTTCCACCACTGCACTGCCTTTCATAGAATATAATGACTTCGTGATATAATACGTCCACTTGTACCTCTGTATACTTAGGTACACCTATGAAAATATAAGCAGCTACGAGCTACCTCCTAATATGTTCACACTTTTTAATCCGTAACACCCAAGGTATTTTCCTTGATCGATGACAAGTGGTGATAACGTTAATGGAGTTCCCAAAGGCGGATAAGGTATCATTGTGGTGGCAAAGGATGGGCTATTGCACCGGCATACAAATGAGCATGAGCAGTAAGGGGACTGATGTAAGTGTGGCATTGTAATGCCACTATTATTGTGTCATTGACTATGTCATCCCGATTAATACCTCGAGTACTACATATGTGCGCGTTTTGACATGTGTGTGGTCAATGATGTGACCATACGGACTATACCTACTAATAATCGGTTTATTCGGTGATTTATTGATCAGGTACGATAACGTAATCAGTTAACTAACCTAATAAAATCTATTGTAATTGAAGTAGACACATGACCTCAGGTTACAGAAGTGTTATTGGGTTTTATTTTATTTTTTTTATTTCTGGAGTCTCAATGTACACATTGAGCATCCGAGAAAAAAATATATAAAAAAAAAACTATCAGGGCTATCAATTTACTTTTTTAGATAGCCCTGATAGTTTTTTTTTTTCCTTTGAGCACTATACGAAGTAATTGCAAAAAACAAAAATTTATCATTGAGCTAATTTCTTGCAACAATCATTCATTTATTCATCAAAATTAGTTCCTATAAATAATATTTCGGTGGTAGCACTTTCTCGCTTCACTATTCTTAATTTTTAAATTTCGGGAGGAATCGAGAATGATTATAAATTTCGAGGGGAAACAAGAACGGGTAGAATCAGTACTAACCCCTTATATTAACGTCTACTCTCTCAAAGACACAACAAATAGAGACAACAACTACATCCATATTACGCCTATTTACTAAATGAATAAGGAATAATCCTGAAGTGATCAAAGCGATTACTTACAGGCACATTTTGCCCATACCTACATAAGTATTGCTGCATGCTGAAACCGTTTAGGTAGTTCTTAGATGCTTCAATTCAAACAATCCCTACTTTTTTTTTTTGTGGATCGGAAATCATCAAATGACCCCTCCCGCTCTGGGTGGAGCAGAAGGGAGTGTCAGACTCTTACTGACTAAAACCCACCCGTGTTCCTTCCTTAGCCCTTTGTGTTCCGGGGTAGCGGTAACCCTTTCGGACAATCCCGCTGCCCCGGCAGGCTTCGGCCCTTTCGGGCCCCTTCCTTGTTGCTGACATTTCTTTGAGGCGCGCGTGGAACACGTACGCGCCGTCCGGCACGGGCCTGGTCCTGATCGGACGGAGAGTTACCCATTACTCTCCGCCCGCAGGCCCGCGCCTGCGGTGGCCGGGAGTCGTCTCGCGGCTCCCGACGCCCGGAGCGTCTCCCGCGGCGGCTGGGACGTGAGGCCCTCTCCCTCAGCCGTCCCGCCACCTCCTTCGCTAGCATGACTGTTTCGCAGAAGGAGGTGACTGCCTCCCACTCCCTCTCGCCCCGGACCATGGCTTGAACCAGGGCCGGGCGCGAGAGGTCGCCGCCGCTGCCGATCGCCTCTGCGAGAATACGGCGGTGCTCCGCCCAATTGGGGCATACCGCCACCGTATGCTCCACCGTGTCTTCCGGGCGACCCTCGCAGTGGTGACACCCGGGCGTTTCCTCCCGCCCGATGGTGTGCAGGAACCTCCCGAAACACCCGTGTCCGGTGAGGACCTGCGTCAGGCGGTAGGCGAGGGCGCCGTGGCGCCTCTCTAGCCACTCCTCAAAGAGGGGTCTTATCGCCACTATCGTGGCGTGCCCTAACAATCCCTACTTTATGTATAAAGTCGTGCCTTAGAGTCATACACATATAATTAGGTATAATATATACCTACACGTACATAGCACGACTCATGCTATTTAATTGTTATGCAACTCAGATCCATTCATAGTTTAAAATATTTATTAGCGGCACCATCACCATTCAAGTTTAAAATATGCGTCATTTAGCAGTTAGGATACATTATTGGCGTTTTACTGAAACAACATTGCATGACTGTAAATGGAGTACCTATCTATTGTTTCCTTTTTGAAACTCATAGTCTAATTTTAGATTAAAAAGCATGTCTGATGTCGCATATACCTATTACTTAGGTAGGTTTCTACTAAAATATGTTTTGCTTGTAAGTTGTGCTGGATACCTACACATGTTAACGGTACGTAGATACATGAGTAGCCTACCTATATGAATCTTCTGATATGTGTAAGCTTATGCCGAGAGCATAAAAATAGTTATGTATTTTTATTATGATAAGTACCTATTAGATGGAAAAAAGCTGAAGGCCCACCGACGGTTACCTACAGCCGCTTGGTTCCCATACCTTTTAAACCAGAACACAGGAACGCTGCTAGGCGGCAGAAATGACTATGGAGGTAGTAGGTAACTACTTTGCTGGACAAGCTTCTTCACAAAGAGCTTTATTAAACTATAAATGTAGCACTAAGTACTTAAGTAGGTGTTTAGCAAAAATGGTATGAAGTGTTTTTAAAATAATAAGATAAAGATTTGTCAGGGGCAATTTGAAGCTCTGCTTAGCCACACAACTACCTACAACAACAAAGACAGGAAAAAATAAAAGCCTTGTCAGTACCTAAATATATATGTATTGAAAACATTACCTCAGACTTAGGTACATATTTAATTAAATCATAATTATCACACATTCACAATAAAACTTTGCAATGACTTTAAATACTGATTATTATTAACACGTCATGTTTATATCGTGAGAACAGCTACGCGTCACTTTGGTGGGTGGGGTGGATATATTTAGTGCTAGTAGTAGGCTAGCGGGTAGCCGTAGGTGTAGGCGTAGGGGTAGGAATAGGTGTACGCCAAGGGGCTGTAGGCGTAGGCGGGGTAGCTGTAGCCGTAGTCCACCAGCACCTGAGGCTTAGCCACTGCAGGACTCACCATCAGCACCGCAGCGACGGCGATCAGCATTAACTGATGGAGAAAAAAATCCAATAGAAATTGTTTATTTCAACATACATAGGTTGATTTTTTAAACTATGCAATCTAGTTTCCCTTTTAATAGGACACAACAGTCGACCCTCCAGTTAAATTTTGTGTACAGATTCACTATGAAACTAACTCTGAAATCACAAAAAAAAATCAGCTGTCTAATACAAAAGTAAGCATCACCTTTGTACCTATTTTTCTGTTCTGTTTTTTCTTGTCTGTTTATATATGTGTGTACATAAATGTTAAAATAAATAAATAAATAAAAGTTCAATGCCTACTTGACCAAAATGTATGAAACAGCTGATTTTTTTTTTTCGTGATATCAGTGTTGGTCCCATAGTGAAAGTTGTTCATATTCATGGATAGAACAGCCTGTATAAATTTTGAGACTAAAAAAAATCATTCAGTAATGTCATATAAGTCAAACGTTATAAATGTCCATTTCTTACCTAAAACTAGGAATCGAACCCTCGATACACGCTAAGCTACTTCGGTCCACTACACAATAAGTATTTCTAACTAGAAAAGGGGGGAAATATCGACATCTCCATGCAATAACATCGTAACTCACTTTTTTCCAAAAATTGAGTTACAACGGCATTGTTATGTAAAAAAAAAATGCATTTTTTCTGTACTATCATTGTAATTCTATGCCCTTTCGTTTCTAAAAATAAACCAACGTCAAACTATTGTAACTCATCCAAAAAATATTTTTTGTCAACAATATAATTGCAACTTGATTTTATTTTTCTTTTACAACTTAACCATACCTATTTATAGTCCGCCTAAACTATATTAAATAGAGCCAGCTTCAAAAATTGTACGGGGTGTTTTGAGTTTGCTATAATTTTTCAAACTTTAAAATCGCTCTCCTGTAAAATCACAAAAGTGAGTTACGATGTTATTGCATGGAGGTGTCGATATCTGTAATCACTTTTACGTTTGCCTATAACCCACCAATTAACTAGTTAAGATTTTTTAAACTCACCAATTTGAACATGTTGAAAATTTGTAATTACTCCTCAAAGACACAGCACCAAACAAGATCTAGTAGATACTAGACAGGACTGTAGCCGATGGATGCGACGACTGATATCATAGCATCTTCTCCCGCGCTCCAGCTTATATACGGAGCCCTGAGACGCGCGTCCCGTCCGTGATTGGAAAAACTAATGATCCTCCGACCGTCCTCAACATGCTGCATATAGGATGTAAAAAATGTTATACACAATGTCGCATTAACAGTTAATAGTACTTCATTTCCATATCGGACCCGGATCATAGTGTGACAATAGACACGTAGAAGATTCGACGCCAGATTAATGGCAGCAAAAAATATAGACAGCCACTTAGGTATGTACCTATGTAACATTTAATACGTTATACTTAGAATCTGTGAGATATTTTTAACGGATCTATTTTATTTTTAACCGATTTTAGGAGAAGGAGGAAGGAGGAGGTTCTCAATTTGTATGTATATATATTATTATTATTTTAATGTTTGTTCGGGCATAACTCCGTCATTTAAAGACGGATTTCCAAAATCCTTTTTTTTTTGTTCGAAAGAGGTTTATTCCGAAATGGTCCCCTATAAATTTCATTTAGGTACTTTTCTTGGGTAGTTTTTGAGTTAGCTTCAATAATAGGAATTTTTTCAACTTAGTTTATATTGATGATGTTTTACTAGCTTCCTGTCACTGATATTTACATAGCAAGTCGTGTTATATGAATTTGTGTGGTGTAGGTACAACTAAAAAGTAAAAAATAAAAACTCTTTTACAAAAAAAAAAAAAAAAACAACTGACTTAAAAAAAAACATTACTAAGTGTAAAATAACTTTAATTTCGGAAGTCGGTGTCAAAAATGTGGAACCAACGACACCGACTTCCGAAATTAAAGATAAAACTGTAGCAAGTGGGTGCTAATACATTACAATAAATCAAGGTGGCTTGCTTGTTTAGGTATATGGATTTTAACAAGATTATAATAAGTTCAGATTATGCTTAGGTATGTAATTGGTCTTATTCTGCATGAGAACACGATTAGCAACTGTTCTCATTTGTATGCAAAATAAGTCCAATACTTACATAATAATTATCACATAGCGGACATTTGCGGGACGGGTAAGGACGTAGTTACTGAAAAGTATGAAAACGATGACACTTCGTTCCGCGCACTCAGCATGAAAGAACAATGCTCCGAAAACTGACGAAGCATGGATAATGCAGTCAATTATTTTTAATTGTACTTGCAGTGCCAACAACTGAAACTAGTCGTGTGCTACTATTCTAGCACCGATGTATGTAGGTATAGAAATAGTGAGTGTTATCCATATCTACTACCATGCAATATGCTAATGGTTAGGTAGTTTTAAATGTTATAACGTTCAACAAGGTACGACTATTCTATTTCAACAATAAATTATGTCGTCACCTTAGGTTTTCGGCGGACTCATTTTTCTATGCTTGTTCCAATCTACCTACATATTTTTCTTTCATACATAGATAGGTAGGTATATTACCTACTTTCAGTAGTAGGTAATTTCAGTACCTCAGCTTAAGTACCTACTTCCTTTCTAGCTTTATAGTGTTTACCCTTATTTTATTTATTTATATAATACTTCAAGCACAGAAATGTACCCACAGAGGCTTTATTACAGTCTTACAGATTTAATTTAGCCCTCGGCTTCTGAGGTTTCTTGGCCGGAAATTATCTTTTCGATAGTGCATAGTGCTATGGGTTCGATATCTTGTTTCTCAATACTGAATTTTGCTTCAAATGATTATTTTGTCGATTGAATACTAACTGTTGAGAGTTCATCGTGGACCTCCGAAACCACCCAGGCATAAAGCAACATGCTCCCCTATCTCATGTCTATACCATGTCAGTCGGTTAACTTAGGTAAGTAGCTACTCTTCAGTTTTTTTTCAGGTTTCGGAGTCCTACTTGATTTTAAGATTTAAGGCAACAATGGTCAATACCTACCACCTTCTATTCCATGATGGTACGTAACCTAGGTAGATACATACATACATGTTGCGGAAGGATCGTACGTTCCCGCGACCCCCGGCGTAGGTGTGAGATGGAACACCGGGGTAGTTTATAGTCAGTAAGAGTCTAACAGACCCCGCCGCCCGCCCCAGGGCAGCGCACATTCATGAGGATTTCCACCCCGGAAACAAAAAAAAAGGTAGATACATACATAGGTATCTCAAATCAAACACAATAATAGATACCTACCTACCTTCCTACTACGGATATATTAGGTCCTTACATAAGAAATTGGGTAAGTATGTAAAGTTTTTTTCAGGTATTTTTTTTATATTTTTAATTTATAGATTTAGTTATTTTATGCAACTAATTTCAAAATTTTGGTTTTCTAAGCAGCCATTAATTTTAAATAAATTTTCTAAATTCTGCTTCAAAAGTAGGCTGAAGAGTTCAATATCTATGCCACGTATAACACAATAATAAAAATCCTAAATTTGACGTTTTTTGCTTGACATCAGAAACTTCAAGCATGACACTAGACAGTTTTAGAGGTGGGAATGATCGACATAATCGATTGAACATTTATTTAATACAGTTTTAATTTTGTATAGGGATAAGTGGAAGGAGGGAAGGGAGGCCTTTGCCCTGCAGTGGGACAGAAATGACTAATAATTAATAATTAAATAGGTAAAGATTGAATTCTTATTTATAAAAAAACTATAAACTAAAACTATAATTAAATAATAGGTATTATTAATATGTCATTATCAAAATCAAACCAATAACAAGCAGCTACAGTAGGTACCTAGTTATATTTGCAAGTTTCCAACACCATTTGTGGTTACAAAATAGTTCGAATGATTTTATACTTAATATTATTATTTACTTATAGGGAATGCATTTTATTTAAGCTATCATTATAATGATCGATTAACAATAATTCGGAATTCGGGATTTAGATTTTTTGTGTGGATAGATTTTCAATGTTTGATTTGAATCGATTCAAAGGCCGAAATTTTCGCACGACTGCATTACATACTTATATTATTATGGTCATCCCTATAGTTGACATTATATGACTTTACCTTTTTATCATAAGATGAGAGGGGGCACCGAAAGTATTCTCAATCTGCTTACTTGTGACGTCATTTGGAGGTCAAATGAAAGTCAAGTGGTATTAAGTGTTTATGTTAAAATAAACTACATCTTATAATTTTAAGCGCTAAAAATAGAAAAATTAAGTTAAGAAACCTTAAATCTCGAAATGGTTTGGGAATCAGCGTAGGATTTTTTTTCTTTACATACCGAATTGGCGTTTTGTACGGGAGGAATATAAAGTAAATTTTTTTTTGTAAAATATATTTAATTAATCAAAGTATGCACCGTTGATATCTATGCACTTTTGCCATCTCATAGGTAGTTCATTGATCCCTTTACTAAAAAAACCATGGGGGCGAGAATCAATGAACTCTTTGAAGGCGGTTTGGACTGCCGCATCGGAGTTGAATTTTTTTCCTTGTAAAAAGTTGTCCAAATTCCGGAAAAAATGGTAATCTGTTGGAGCAAGGTCCGGGGAGTACGGTGGATGTCGCAGACATTCCAATTGTAGCTCATCTAACTTAGTGGTTGTTTGTTGTGCAGTGTGTGGTCTTGCGTTGTCATGAAGCAGCAATGGCCTAGAGCGACTGACCAATCTCGGTTGTTTAGCAGCTAGTTCTTCCTTAATGGTTTGCAGTTGCTGACAATAGATATCTGCCGTAATCGTTTGGCCAGATTTTAGAAAGTTGTAGTGAACGACACCGGTGCTAGTCCACCAAACACTCACAAGTAACTTTTTCTGCGTTAATTTTCGTTTAGGGCAGGATTTGGCTGGTTCTCCAGGGTTCAGCCATTGCGACGAGCGCTTCCGATTATCGTACGGTATCCACTTTTCATCACAAGTAATGATACGATTTAAAATCCCTTCATTATTGTGTCGGTTGAGCAAAGTAACACAGCAGTCGACGCGTGTTTGCAAGTTCGATTCACTCAATTCATGAGGTAGGTACCCATCGTTCAAGTTTTTTTTACTTTCCCGATTTCCTTCAAGTGGATTAATACAGTTTTATCACTTGCCTCGAAGCTTGCAGCTATCTCTGAAATGCTTTGTGATGGATCCGCTTCTACAATAGCCTTTAATTCTTCATTTTCCACTTTGGTCTCCGCCCGTCCACGGGGTTGGTTCTGAAGGTCGAAATTTCCAGAACGAAAACGGTGAAACCAAAAACGTACCGTGCTTTCTTTTGCGACACCAGCACCGTACACATCATTAATCCTTCGAGCTGTTTCTACAGCACTGGTGCCACGGTAGAACTCGTACTCGTAAATATACCGATCTGTGATACCGATATTTCATGTTTTCCATTCCGCGGTAATAAGCGACGCCAAAGAAAAAAATAATGAGGAAAAAACAAATGAATTACTGTTTTCAAAACTCAAACGTACCAGCTAAATGAATTTATAAATTTGAATTTGGAATTCTTAACCAAAGAGGAGATATTTCAGATCAAAGTGGTCAGTACGACAAAACGCTAATTTCGTATGTAAGGACCTAATATTAACAAGGTAGGTAGGTATCTAATTAAAAAAAACACAAGATCCTGAATCCTGCTGACGTGTTTGCATCAATAAAAATATCACTGTGAAGGGACGTGTATTGAATACAAAATAAAGACTTTTTGTGTTCGGGTAGCATGGCAGGTACCATGCATGTAGGTATTCAAATCGCGTTTATGAAAAGATTTTGGGAATACCTAACTAATTTGTACCTATCATTCTTCATACCTACCAAGGTTGTGACGAATAATCCAGATTCATTATTCAAGTTCTTGGAAAGGTAAAACAAATAATACCTAACACACCCAGTCACCCACAGTCTGCAAACAATACGGGTACAGCAGTGCTATTCTGTAAAAATCTCACCGTGAAAACTTAGGTGAAGTGAGCTGTCACTCCACCTGCTGATCGATTCTGGAAAAATCTCACCGTGAAAAGTTAGGTGAAGTGAGCTTAGAGTGAGCTGTCAAGAGTATCAATCCCTAGCATCAGGATGACACTGACAGCTCACTCCACGCTCACTTCACCTAAGTTTTCACGGTGAGATGGTTACAGAATCGCACTGCTTATGTTAGGGATTGCCCCTATTGATAGCTCACTTCACGCTCACTTCACCTAAGTTTAAATCCATATCACGGTGAGATTTTTACAGAACCGACCAGCAGTACAGCAGGCTGCACGTTATGGTAACAGAACCAGTATAGGCTGGCCTTGTATTCTATTGAAACTCTGTAATACCTACGATAGACCAGCACCCTAAATGCGTTACATTCTTTCAATCACAATCTGAATAATTTTGAAGGAAATTGCATTGAATTAAGTATTATTATTATATTGAAGGATATGTGTCTGCTCAACAATGTACCTAAATAACGTAATGAATATTGTTGAACTGTCAAAATGAAAGCCTTACTGTTAGTATGCTAAGCAATTACCCCGCTGTATTGACACGAATCCCAAAAATGAAACAGTAAGAAACCAATTCATTCAATATTAAAATATCAGATAAGAAACATTACACAAACATTTTCCGAAGACTGATATCTTCTCTAAACACAAAGTATAAACATTTTTCAAATCAGGGGAACGCTTCTGAATCGAGGTGAAGACTTACTAAGGTGAGTAATTACAACAAGTATGGTTTCTATTTCCTTAACTTTCTCATATTCTGTGGAAGTTTATTTTCATCTACTGTGTAATTTGAGTTGATAAGACGTAGCTGTAACTGCTCCAGATAGCAATGCTACCTAGCTAGGTGGTACCTACCTACTTATCTGCAAATACTAGAATTTCAGACTGGTATCTCTTTAGGTACCGTACCTATGCGAATAAAACCATGTTAATCATTGAGTACCTACATATTATGTCATCATAAAAATACATCACCTATCTCATCATTGATCATAGCGTCACACTAATGCTGAGGCTAATTGTGTACCTAGCTTGAATGATAATATTGATGTCAGCCTATCACAGCTCCCGGTATTAGGTACCTGTTACTTATAGATAGGTATAATTTTTCTTCGTGCCTCGAAGGTCGGCAGGGATCAGCCTGACTTTGACACGAAGTAAATACTCATTTAGTATACTAATTGTTTTGCGTAATCTACTTATTAGTGTGTGGACTCATATGTGCGGTGTTGTTGTGCCTAAGATCCACATATTAAAACCCAGATCCACATATAGACCCAGACCCACATATTAAAACTGACAATTGCGTATTTATGGACCGCAAATGACATACAACTTTTACCTATACGTGTTTTATTTTAACAGGATTTTAGCAAAAGGGCCTCTTAATCTCGACTCACTACTAGGTGTTTAGGTACTCACGAGTGACGTTGACCTATCGATAAAACGAGGTGGCTTTAATAACCTTGTGCGACTTTGATAATTTACTCTAAATGTAAATGTTTTAGTCAGTTTTACCCGTAAAGGTAGTAAAAGCGGGGTAAAGAAACTCGACGTTAAGGGAATAGAAACGGGACAGAAATCGTTGACTCGACGAAGAGTTAATAGAAGCGAGGCAAGGTTCTCTGCTCGACGTAAAGGGACTCGACATAAAGGGAACCATTCAAATTAACACAGCCAATATATTTTTAGGGTTCCGTATCAAAATGGTAAAACGGAACTCTTATGGTGAGACTCAGTCTGTCTGTCTGTCCGTCTGTCACAGCTGGATATCTCAAGAACTACTAATGCTATCAACTTGAAATTTGGAATTGTCTTAGATGACGTTTGCCCAACTATTTTGCAAATAAAAAAGAAATAAAAATATAAATAAATAAATAAAACTTTATTTGAGACTAGGTCCATGATTTTCTTAGTATTTTGGTGTTAGTAACAATAATGCTTATGTAAATAGGTTTTATTGTTAGTTTTCATAACATAATTGGACGTAGTTATGCAAAAAGGATCCAACCCACAACATGACCGAAAATGAGTTAAGTAAATCAAACTGCTTGTCAAGGTCTATATTTTCGATTATCAAAAACAATCCAAGTAAAATACGAATATTTTGACATAAAAAAATCGTATTTTACTTGGATTGTTTTTGCTAATCGAAAATATAGACCTTGACGAGCAGTTTGGTATACTTAACTCATTTTCGGTCATGTTGTGGGTTGGATCCTTTTTGCATAACTACGTCCAATTATGAATCCAGACCTAGGACTATCCCCACCCAGTGTCTCTGAAAGGGACAGTCCGCTGTGGCAGCGATCATTTTTAGAATACCGTTGTTACTACCATGCAGGCGCTGTAGTAAGGAGGGCGCTTTCTTTCGCATAATGGCATGGAAACCATCTGTGCGAGCCTCTGCGAATATATAATACATATATATATATATATTGTTTTTGCAGCAGGGACTGAAAGGGGTCTGAAAAAATCGAAATGGGGCTACTAGGGCATGTGGGGTAAGAAAGAGAGCAGTTTGCACATTCTCAAACATTTTTTCTTTTTTCTTAAGGCCACATAGTTTTCGACTTTGATGTAAAATGTTAAAAAAATACCGTTCAGTTAATTTTACAATCTTTGTAAATATGAGAGCACCATATATCTATCACACAATTGATTTACCTCTGTTTGCTATATTTTTAATTCTTTTTACCATTTGTGGTAGACAAATTTTAATTTTAGATGCATCGTCAGCATCGTCTTCACATATAATTATATAATGAATGTACACAAAACCTTGTAAAACATTTTAAAAGAGTAACGGTGGATTTTCTTGCCCATTCTTCTCCATACGAAAACTACATTTTGGAAGGGGCGACTAGAATCAATTCAATTTTTTAATTTTAATCTGACGTTCAAAAGTGCCTTTTAAGTGCCTATTTGAAATAAATGATTTGACTTTGACTTTGAAGCATCGCCGATGAACATTTAAAAACATGATGGCACGGAAACCTCGGTGCGCGAGTCCAACTCGTTCTTGGCCGGTTTTTTTTTAGGATAGCAACCGCAGCACTTCTTGTACCTAGTTACTTGAAGTATGAGTTGAGACATTCAGTTTTATTTTTTGTTTTATCGTGTTTAGATATCAATAACAATTAGGTACCTACGAATGCGAAATTTACAATAACAAAAAACCGCTTTCCTAAATGGGTGAATTTCAACAAATGCCAATTTTTTTATCATATCGGTGAACTTTTTCATTTATGGTTTTTTTGTATATTTTTCAGGTTTTATTAATCTTTAGGATATTAAATATCCCCAAATTTAATATCATCAAAATTCAGTTTGAATTCCGGTTTCCACCGATATGACAAACCGGCACGGATTATTTTTTCCGTACACCGATATGATAAAAAAATTGGCATTTGTTGAAATTCACCCAAATATTAGATATTTCAAGTTACTACCTTATCTACGGTCGCTGACCTCATAAAAATATCATTTTTGTTTGTTTACTTAGCGATACCCATTACATAATCATCATCTGTGCCCAGCCTTTTCCCAACTATGTCGGAGTCGGCTTTCAGTATAACCGGCTGCAGCTGAATATCAGTATTTTACATGGAGGGAGTGCCTATCTGACGTTCACAACCCAGTTAGGTATCTACTGGGTAACACTAACACGATACCCCTTGGTAAGACTGGTTGTCATTGTCAGACTTTCAGGCTTCTGATGAACCGTAACGATTGCCAAAGATCCAAGAATGACAGCGGGGACCAACGGCTTAACGTGCTTTCCGAGGTGTCTCGGTATGTAAAGATGGTCACCCATCCACGGACCGACCGTGGCAAGCGTAGCTTAAGCTGATCGATCGATCCGTGCGGCTATTATATTTTGCCACGAGCCCCTCTACCCATTACATCTGCGGAATTTCGCTGACTGATTAACCAACTCGTTTGCTATTAAAGTTAGTTCTCAGTGGAAAAAACAACATGCAAAGTTTACCAACCCAAAATTTTCGTCACACATCCGTTCTAGATCAAACAGATTTTTTTCAAGTAAGTAGTCGTTACAGTCGTTCACTATATTTTTTATCAGATTTTTTATTTCACAGTTGTATAAGCTATATTTACCCGACTGCGCCAAAAGGAGGGTTATGTTTTTCAAGTGTAGGTATATGTTTAAATTTCTTTGGCACGCTCTGTAGCCTAAACGGCTTGATCGATTTCAGCTTGAGAGGTGCCGTTAGATTCGTCATAATTGAGAGATTGACACTGGGTATATCCTGAACAAACATACAAAAAAAAAAAAAAAACATCCGAACATAGTACCTCCTCCTTTTTGTGAAGTCGGTAAAAATTGAAAAAAATGGCCGATTTTTTGTGCCATAGATATTGTCTTCAAAATTTTTTTTTTCTCAAAACCTATCGAGTGGGGTATCAAAAAAGTATTACAAAAATACATACAACTTACTTATATGGATAAAAGTAATTCGAAGTGACAAATCGTAAAAAACTAACTAAATCGTCTGCGAAATTTTGTAAACTAGCTAGCGACCCGCCCCGGCTTCGCACGGGTGCTGATACTGAATATACTACAGAATGTCTTTATATACAACGTTCACAGCTTTTTTGTCATTAGACAATAGGTACACGCCGCCACCGTCCCCCCGGCCGGTACCGCAGCAACCGCTGTCCCTGCATTTTAAATCTGTAATATCTTCGAAAATATTAATTTAAATTACATGCTGTAAAGGGCCATATTGATCTATATTAAATGCACAATGTATGTAAGGTACTAATTGTATAAGGATTAATGCTGTATTGCTTAAAATCGCTTCGTAAACCGATCTTAGGTCTTCGTGAGTCGATCGGTTATCCCTAAGAGATAGACATATACCATCGCAGACTTTTTTGTAGACCTTTTTAAGGTGTACAATACTGTTTGATCTATCTTGTAGGGTCCAGCCAGCGTTTGCAATGTAAGCGCAAAAATTGTGTTTATTTACATTTACAACATCACATTAGAAACCTCTAAAATTAACAATGTTTCTCTACTATATTATGCATGTATTAACATAATTATAAACCTTCCTCTTGAATCACTCTAGGTATCTATTAAAAAACCGCATCAAAATCCGTTGCGTAATTTTAAAGATCTAAGCATACGAGCATAGGGGCAGACAGACAGCGGAAAGCGACTTTAGTTTTATACTATGTAGTGATGACAGACATTGGAGATTTGGTCCTTTCATTTTGACGCTCACCCACTCCTATAAGTGGTAATAGATGATCAACATAATCATTCTCTAAGTAATATTACCTCTAACGTCATGTTTTTATGAAATAATAATAATATAATAAAATAAATGGTGTCAATTCACTTGGTCTAAAAGTAGAAATGGGTGTTCCACAAGGCTCGATATTAGGTCCTTTCCTCTTTTTTAGTATACATTAATGATTTACCCCATTTATTAAAAAAACAAGCACAAATGGTCTTATTTGCTGACGATGCTTCACTAATTTTTAAGATAAGTAGACGTGCTCCAAATCTTGACGACGTAAATAACGCCCTACTGCAGGTGCATAATTGGCTCACTGCTAATAATTTAGTATTAAATGGGAAAAAAACTAAATGCATAAGATTTGCTTTACCGAATGTTAAAAGTAGTGATTGTGACATAGTGTTGAATAAAGAGATACTAGAATTCGTCGATAAAACTGTTTTCCTGGGGATCACGCTCGACTCAAGGCTGCAATGGGGTCCTCATTTAACATCTCTTGCAGGACGGCTTAGTTCAGCAGCATATGCTGTAAGAAAAATCCGTCCATTTACTAATGTAGATACCGCGAGGCTAGTCTATTTCAGTTACTTTCATAGTATCATGTCTTATGGTATTTTATTATGGGGACGGGCTGCAGATATCGAGTCTATTTTTATTCTGCAGAAAAGAGCCATCACAGCACTATATGGCCTCCCTATGGATTCTATTAGGGAACAGTTTAAAGATATTAATATCATGACAGCACCTTGTCAATACATCTATGAAAACATGAGCTACGTAAGGAAAAATTTAAATCTTTTCAGTAAAAGAGGTGACAGACACACCTATGGGACTAGAAATAGGGACCAATTAGTTCTACCAGGTTTCAGATTGGCTAAAGTAGACTCATCCTTCATGGGGTACTGTTTAAAATGTTACAATAAAATACCCCCCACATACTCCAACTCAATGAAACGAAATTCAAATCTTACATAAAACGCACACTATGCAGCCAAGCATATTATTAGTTGGGGGATTACATCGCTGACAAAAATGCTTGGCTGAACGCTGGTCCTGCTCCACAAGGGCGCATAAACTAATTAATTAGCATTCGAAAATATAGTTGGAGCTGCTGAAGATTGAAAAAACTATCTTTGCATTGTATAAATTCAATCTCGTATTGTATAATTGCATAGCACACGTGTGAGCACTATGTACCTAAACTATAAAGCTACCATTTACTGGGTACGTCTTTCATTGACTTGAATGTGCCCTGGCAGCTGAGAGTATGTCATGCTCACTCAAATGTCTCGCTGATGGTGGCGTGTGTGTTGGATCATTGGGTTCCCTTCAAAATGGTTGAGCTGAATGGTGCTGATCCATACGTCTTGTTCGTGAACGGGCGCCGTCAGTAGGGACTGGTCATCTCTTAGCCGCCACGGCTTATTTTAATTTATGAATTGTTCTTTTTAGTACGGACGCCTTTAACGTGCACGTCTTTCTACATGGTTCTCACATGTATAATTTCAACATGAATGATGTAACCAAGATTTTTGGAGTGTCCGTGGAGTTTCTTGCCCGTCCTTCTCCACAGTACTTACGCTTTGGAATGGGCAATTAGCTTCATCTTTCTGACTGACCGACCCTTAACAATTCAAAAGTGCCTATAATTGGTTTATTTGAAATAAATGCTTTGAGTTTGAGTTTAATAATAAAATCGTTTATTTATAAAAATGGCGCAGATTTACAATAACATATCTGGAAAATTATTATAGAGGACACAGTTGCTCATTTGCCTGAACTAGGTAGAACCTGTGTTTCAGGCTAGAAAGGTGCTTATGATTTTAAAATATACAATTAAAAACGGAGAAGACTAATTAAAAACTACATAAAAGACTAACATGTTTTATTTACAGACGAGTAAATCCTCGGTCTCACTGTATGATATGCTAAGTAAAAATTGCAGAATGATCTTTTTACAGTCGTAATTATTTAAAGATAAAAGAACTAACTTAACTTATTAACTTATAGGTATATACTTAATTTTCTAATTAATTTATTGTATAGAAATGGGCCTAAAGATGTATAAAATCTGTTTACAAAGACAAAGGATCATGGTCATTTTGGACTAAGAAAAAACATAATCTCGTCCCAAGATGAGACTGCCACCAAAATGTAGTACATTGTTAATGTAACTAATAAATATCACCAGTTTATTTTTAAAAGCTGGGGAAGTAGATATTTTATATCTTTATAAACATAACTTGGCTTTATCAGAATGCAGTATAAAATATTGATTTTGAACGCATCTGCAATTATTAACGTTAATAGAGCAGTCCGTACAACAACTTAGATCTAAATCGATTTTATTTTATAATCGAAATGAAATCTGCAAAATCAATAAAATTAGACTGCAGCTGCAAAGGACTGAGGGTGCTGCTTGGTACTAATATGCATATATGTACCTACTAATATGCACCGTAATCTATTAGGCATCGTTAGTAGAACACCACGATTAGTGCCGATGATCTTGGACACGCACAGACTTATCTGACTTGCATTCGACATAATTTGTAACTTATGTAAAGAAAAAAGCAGGTGAAAAACCTCTCAATTCAAAAAGCCACAGATTAACGATATATCACCTAACCTCAAAAACATATTTCTTAATTACTTGACTCTCCCATCTTTTAAAAATATATTGAAGGCCGTACTTAGTTACATCTAGACAAATGAAACAATGTTTGTTTCATCAAGGGACGTTTTGTTAAATTTTACTAGTCCAAGCTTGTTAGGAGCGTGGCCATGATTCTTTAGAGGATGCATTTGACTCACCACATACAATGGCCCCGATTCTGTTGTTCACAAACTAAATTAAATCTAAGTTCAGTGCATCTTTTTATTTCTATGTTATTATGAAAAGGACAGAAGATAAATATTAGTTTAGTCCTGTCAAATTAGATAATCCATAGACAAGTTTAGACGTGATTAAAAAATTGGCTACTAAAAATTCGTCAATTTACGTCAGGCGCTGACTAATTTGACAGGACTAAATTAATATTTATCTTCTGTCCTTTTCATAATGAAATAGAAAGAAAAAGATGCACTGAACTTAAATTTAGTTTAGTTTGTGAACAACAGAATCGGGGCCAATATCATTCCGTCTTTTATTAGTACCTACTTTCAATGTTACAGGAGAGCATGGTGTGTTATTTTAATACCAAGTGCGTTATGAAAAGCTGGCGAACAGTCAGCACTTTACAGGATTTGTATAGCAGATCTGTAGGATAGAGAAAGGGAAATAATTAAGAGAAGATGGACAGAGAGAATGCAAGGATTTCCACACAATAAAAACAGTATTGTATTACTGGATTTTGATTGTATTTACACATTTAATTGGCTTATGTCAGTCATCATCTACTTTTTGACGCATATTTCTTTTGTGGTTATTGAACTTTCTCTTCTTGAACTCGACGGGTTCATCACCAAGTGATTCGACGCGCTTCTCCTTGAACTGAATGATTTCTGGCTGCACGATCACTGGTGGCGGAGGCAGCTCCTTTTCAGACTTCGGTAGCTCAAGATCAATGTGTTCTACAGGTCTGGAAAAAGATGAATAATATGTATTCAAAAACTGCATTTTTAGTCTAGTGCTACTACTGAGCATGAGGTCCAGGGTTCAGTTACCGGATTGGGTAAAATGTTATTGGATTTTCTATCTGGAATTTCCTGATAGCAGCCCGGTGTCTGGACTGTGCCCAGTTGATGGTAATAGGCTCGCCCCCTATTACATGCTTAACCCTTCAGGTAATACATGGAAGTAAAGGACCACTCAATCCGCATACTCTCAGACAGCATGGCTGTTCTGCAAGCGCTGAACAGTTACACAGTTGACTCTGGGCTAATACATGAGTGTCACCAGCACCTCAACCAGGTGGGTAACCTCAATAATATAACCATTCAATGGATCAAAGGACACAACGGTTCGTTAGGCAACGATGCAACCGACGAGCTTGCCAGAAGTGGGTCGAGTATGGCACCAGTGGGACCTGAGTTCATCGTGCCACTCCACTTCGGGTATTTACGCACTCTGGTAAGGAAACGCACCAGAGACCAACATGGGAAACTATGGACGGATCAAGGCTATTTCAGGCAGGCTAGGGAAGCACTTCCCACAATGGATGGCCGCCTCACGAAACAGGTTCTCAGTGTAACTAAACAGAAACTGCGTATAGTTACTGCAGCTTTAACTGGCCACGGGTCATTTAATAAACACCTCTTTGTCATAGGAGTAACAGACAGTCCGCTGTGCAGGGCCTGCATGAAGGACGACGAGACAGCGGCACATGTGCTACTAAACTGCCCGGTGGTCGCCACATACAGGGCAAAGTACTTCGGTAACCCAGGTACCCAACGTGAGACGGTCAGTAACATCAAGGCGTTGCTGGCCTTCCTTGAGGAGCTGGGGTGGATCGAATAATCGATTTTCCCACCCGTACGCAAAATACGCGCATTGACGTGAAGTTGCGGACACCAGCCCGTAATACCTATTACCTAAAGTACTTCGGTAACCTACGTGAGACGGTCAGTAACATCAAGGCGTTGCTGGCCTTCCTTGAGGAACAGGGGTGGATCGAATAATCGATTTTCCTACCCATACGCAAAATACGCGCACTGACGTGGAGTTGCGAACACCAGCTCGTATTACCTATCACCTATTCGGGTAATACAGGCGCGATTTCTATGTTATACAGGTACTTATTTAAAATGTAATGTAAATTGCAACATTTGTTTTCCACACGAATCCAGTGCAGGATGGTAGATGTCGCATGTCTTCGAATTTAAGTCGCGGCCCTCTCCACTGGGCCAGCACTGCTCAGATCCTTCTTTATCTCACCAATTATGTAAATTTAAATGAAAGTGGCATAAAACCTCACAAACATTGACTTACTCATTCACTACTGGAGTCCAGGAGCCATAGGGCTTGGACGCGCGCGGAGCTGGTCCATAGTCTACAAACTTGTTGACGGGTGGGGGGTCCTTGTTTACTGCCAGCTCTCTCATTCTTTCTCTCGCTATGTGAGCGTTTACCTCCATATGCACATCCTTCTGAGCTTGCTTTTGTTGTTGTTTTCTGGAAACCAAATAAATAAATCAATGAGTAAGTCTAAAACTAATAATTTTAAGTAATAATACTAACAATAAAGCTGAAGACTTTGTTTGAATGCAGTAATCTCTGACACTAACAGTTGAATTTGAAAAATTCTTTTTGAATTTGATAGCCTAATTCTTGAAAGCTACAGACTATTTAACATCACGACAGGATCCTTAGGAGCCGTGCAAATAGAAAACAAGAAAAGCGAAAACGAAGTAATAGCGCGGGCAGACGATGCGACGCGGCGGGGTGGATCGGGGAACATGAAATTTCACGTGGACAAAGTCGCGGGCAAAAGCTAATAATTTAATATGGGCTGGTGCCCGCAACTACACGTCAAAGAGCGTATATTGCGTATCTAATACTTTTAGAGAAATATTAGATGCCCCATTACTTGCAAGAACTGCTAATAATAGTTCACTTATTCAATTTTAACTGACATATAAATTACTGTCTCCTATGCTTTACTCACTTTAGTTTCTGTTTCTTTTTATCTTGTAATTCATCTTTTAATTTGTTTGCTTCTTGATCTGCCACTGAAACGTACTCATCAGGAGTATCCCAGGTGGTTTCTATAATGGAAAAACACATAGTATTTGTATATTCTTTTTTGCCTAGCTAGTCATCGGAAAAAAATAAATATTGATTCTTTTTATTTAATGGCACTGATTTCATTTTGTTTGAGTTATTTTTCCTTATGGTCTGTGCCAAAAGTATCTGATGAAAATGTCAACAAATGGATCAGGAAATGTACTTGTTGATGCCACTTACAAACTGAGTGTTTTTTAACATTACAATCTGATTTAACTATTATACTAAAATTGAACAAATATCCATACCATTTGTCACAGTATTCCAGTAATAGGAGTTCCCATCCTCACTCTTGACTTCTTCCCAGGTAGGGGCTGCCTTTGATATGGGCGTTGTTCTGACAACTATGGCAGTATCACTCTGATTTAGCAATTCATTAATATTCTAAAAATTAAAAACAATGGATTAGATGTGTTAGAATAGAATACTCTTTATTGTGTACAGTGTATACCATATAAATTACAGATATAGATGATAATATTTTGATATATAAATTTTACATAGAGTAACACTATGGGTGATCTTATCCCTAAAAGCAATCTGTGTAAGACAACCTTTGGACCTAATAATGCCATCAAATTTTTACTCCAAATAAATGCTACCTTGCCAGCCGTACTACTTTTCACATGCCCCTATGACAACCCACTGACCAAAATAGTTACTAGTAACACTATTAATTACCATTTTAAATAAGATGTGTTTACCTGTGATGTGATGTCAGCATTGTTCTTCACATCATTCAAGTAAGCAGCCATAGCGGCTGATTCCATTTTTTTTATATCATCATCAATTTTTTCTTTCTGCTTAAATTCTTTAGCACTCTTCTTACTGAGCTGTGATATGTGTTTTTGAACATTCTCCTTGTGACGCTTACCATTTTCATGAAATGAAATTGACTGAAATGTTAAATTATGGTGAGTATCAGATGATGACCATCCTAGTGACTGTTTATGACCACTTAAAATCAAATGTACAGGTTTCATTTGATAGTATGAAAAGCAAGTAATATGCAAACAGACAAATAGCTATAATTTGAGCTCTTACTACTTTGTTATCGGCAAACCAACACTTGCAAAATTCGCAATACTTTCGTGCTTGAGACTTCCAGTATTCCGTCCTGAAAAAATAGTTCAATTAAATACGTGTAATGCATATATTTACGCAATAACGGGTTTTGGGGCAGTATTTGTGTGTTATAAAATATTGCTTACATTGCGTTTTCGGTGTGATGCTGACGATATTTGATTGAATTAAATAATTATAATCTGTAGAACTTTTATGAAATAATACCAAAATTATATAGTGAAATAAATGCATATAAAAATGCAGCAAGCAACGCTCTATTTCGTACACAAAACCCAACAAAAACAAAACATCACAAGACAACCATCATTCGCAATCGTTGGCAATCGCGTATTCGCGTCGTCGTCGCGTTCATTTCATGCGACATGGAGGACATGTGATGATATGACAGTGACATTAGTGACAGGTTCCCAGTGAATGACACAGTGTGACCATCTTATAAATGGCGAATCTGCCACAGACTGGGCAAAAAGTCTGCCAAAATCTGCCACACTTGGCGCCAAAAATATGCCATAAAAAATATACAACGAAATCAATAAAGGAGACGTTTCATTTTTGTATGGGACTCCGGCCATAACATGTACACTTTAGAAAACCTGGCAAACGAACCCCTGAATACAATAAAGAATGTTTTTTTTTTTTCATTTAGGCACTAAATAAAAACTGAAAATGTTTGACGTACAGACGCCAGCAGGTCAACCTACCCCAATCTGTCAAATTTCTTTGATAGATTTTCAACTTTAGCACTAAGGAATAAAGTTCATATTCAATTGGGAAAATCTGACAGATTGGGGTAGCTTGATGTGCTGGCCTCTGTACATTGTATGTCTGGCTGTCAATGGTCATAACCATTGACAGCCAGACATGACAGGTTGGAGAGATGACGTTTACATAACCTAGAATTTGTCAAAACTGTGATTGTTGTTTTCCGATAAGCAAAGCCAAAGTCGTAAGAAGTTAAAATAAAGAAATGAAACGCAAAATACACCGAAAACCACGAAGTCGAAACGAACGAGACCACAACAACTAGACTGACTAATGTAATGTCATTGAATGTCATTATCAACAATACTAACCTAGAATTTTTCGACCAGAAGTACACAAATCTACAATCCACAAAAGTAGAATATATTTTATAACGATGAATTGAATCGTCACACTTTCTTGTAAAATAGCAAAGAAATACATGCCTTTTATAACTAAATAAATAACGTCTACGTGATATTACTATGTTATAATCAGTGGTCGGAGTAGGTAGAGCTGTTTTTGCTACTTGCGACATGCGGACATATGAAAAAATATGGACAATGCCCATTGCTAATCTAGTGTAACATATATATCAATGGCTAAGATAGTGTGGCAGCATTATTTTTTAACGAAATGACAGTAAGAAGTGTCATTTTACTGCAGGTAATTCAAGGAGGATTTTTATTTTAACCTCCTTGAGGTAATTATAAGATTCAATAAGTCGGTTGTATGTTGTATGTCTCTGTCTACGATTGTATGGTACGGTATCTGACAGTGACCTGCAAATTGCCAAAAAACGTAAGAAGATTATAATTATGTCATATCTCTATGTATTTTACTGTGTGTTTAAAAATAATAAAATAAATAAATAAATAAGATTCTAATTTCGCGAGTTGTGTAATCCCTCTTAACGAGAGTCCCTAACTCATCTCGTGAGGTCCCTCCTACAAGACAATCTTTAGAGGTACAGAGGCCAGCACATCAAGCTACCGCAAACTGTCAAACTTTGATAGATTTTCAACTTTACTAAAAAGGACTATGGTAATTGCTTGAGTAATTGGGAAAATTTGAATTAATTATTACCTGACAATAGCATACTATATTATCTTATTCGCACTTGATTTGAAAATATAATAAAATCCTGCTGTCAGGCAAAAATTGCCCAATTTCAGAATGTACCTCTTATTAATTATTTACGGCATGCGTATCGTGTATCCGAATTCTAGAAAAATTATGAATTGCATACGACAAGGATAGCATAACTGTTTCCGTGGAGAGTGGAACAAGGACGTCCGATCTGAGTTTTGTGCTCTAGGGGAATTCCCGAATTGTGTCTTAGCTGGTCTTATGTCTTTTATTCTATATTTCTCCTCCCATCTCCATGGATAGATGATGATGATGACTGATGGCAGTCATTCATTCATTGATTATTATCTTATGATGCTATCGCATTATTCACTATACGCGTCTTTGAGAAATAATCGATCTAACTTTGTAACAAAAAAACTATATAGTCACAATAAGAACTTCTTTTTTTAAATATTGTGTTTCATTTTATTTATTTATCAAAATAAACAATTTTCGCGCATGGTTTAGTTAGCGCATTCCTTACAATAGCAGTTGGCAACATCGGTTAACACGCAGCGACTTGGATCGCCGACAACATTGTTTACTTTTTAACCGACTTCAAAAAAGGAGGAGGTTCTCAATTTGACAGTATGTTTTTTTTTGTGTGTGTTTGTTACGCGATTACTCCGCCAATTGTGGACCGACTTTCAAAATTCTTTTTTGTTTGAAAGGGTATGCTCCCGAGGTGGTCCCATTGTCACCAAATCGGAATTTGATGACGGAATCCCATGGAAATCGAGGGAAACCTTCAAATTTTGTAGGCACTTCTATAGCGATTTGGGTATTTTTTATAGTAACTTGTGCATTTGCTCTCAGAAAGCACCATTAGGTGTAGTGGAACTGATGATGAAGACCACAGATGGCCGTCGGAACTACTCAATAATAAATATTTCACGGGATGCGATTCGATTAGGTACTTTAATGTGGTTGCTAGGCACAATGCGTATCGTGAAGTGAAGCTGATGGTAACTTCTCAATCAGCTCCAGTTCTCCTGGTTCTTACAAGGAGAACTCCCCAACAATTAACGTCCCTGCATCGAGAAAAGCAATATTTTGTAAAAAGTGATGAGCAGTTAACATTAGTCTATTGTAACTTAGATAAGTTACAAACTGGCCCAGTAAAAAGTGAAAAATAAAAAAACTTTTTTATAAAAAAAAAAACAACCGACTTCCAAAAAAAACAAGTGAAAAATAACTTTAATTTCGGAAGTCGGTGTCAATAAAAGAAAACCATGCTGAACCAACGACACCGACTTCCGAAATTAAGGGCCTATACTACCTCAAATGGCTTAGCATGATCCTCCGTTATGTCGAAAATGCTGCAGCATTAATTTTGAAATAAATATATGGTAAAGTTGAGGATTAATGTTAGGTCTTATGTTAGACGAAAACACGATTTCATAAAATTTTCTCTATAGAAAAAAATTCCAAAGTTACCTCCAAACCGAACAGTAAACCGCTGGTATTCAAAAAATACTTCAAATTAGATCATGAAACTTTGTATACTAACCGAACTAACTATAAAGCAGGTCTTATGTTATTTTTTTTTTTTAAATTACCATTATTTTCACCGTAAAAAGCAAATACCTAAACTATTGGCGCTGCCTGCCGCCTAGCACCGCACTCTGTCTCGCTCTCACTCAGTCCGCGAGCAGTATCGTTCGAGCGAGATAAAGGGTGAATTTTAGCTGAGGTAGTGTAGGCTCTTAATAGGAGCCATTTCAGAATATTCTGATGCAAAATGTACAGAATATTCACTTTGTAGTGTTTTTTTTTGGAAGTCGGTTGTTTTTTTTTTTGTAAAAAAGTTTTTTATACAATATACCTACGACAGCCGATTTGTCGCTAGCGATATCAAAATCTGTGTGTGGACTTGAGGTTTTGAGATCGCCACTGACTAAAGTCGCTGCGTGTGAACCTAGCATTAGTTTTTATCCAATTAATAATAATATTTACATTATTGTCCATTTTTTTAACCGACTTCCAAAAAGGAGGAGGTTATTTATCTATATATATAAAAGGAGAAACTTGACTGACTGACATATCAACGCACAGCCGAAACTGCAAGGACTAGGAACGTGAAATTTTGCATACGGCTTCCTTTTAATACGTAGGGGAGCACTAAGAAGGGGTTTTAGGAAATTCGACCTGTAAGGGGGTGAAAAAAGGGAATTTTGTTTGCATGAAATCTTATTGCTTGAGTTAATAAACTTGAAATTTGGCACGAAAGTCGCGGACGCTAGTCGTAACTATTTGTTCAGTATTGCCCTTATAATTACTACCTATTGATAGCAGATTCAGATTTTAGTTATTTTATTTTAGAAGCACTGTGTAAGTAACTCAGTTTCAAAGAAAATATTTAACTGACCAAATGTAAAAAAAAACCTAATCAAATGCTAAAAGGTATTAAAACAGATTGTAATGAAAGTATGCCGTATGCCACCCTAAACAAAATAATTAAATGCAAGTAAGTGGCACACGTGGTGGTGCTGCTTAGAAAGAGTGCACCAACAAAGGCAATAATAATTTTTTATTACATTTATTTTTAGTTCCTTATTTAACCGTGTTGCAAGATTCCCAAAAGAGCCACTGAAATGGTATTTGTTTATTTATGAAGAGACCTATGTTACAATACATTATTGATCAAATGGCAACACTGTTTTGGTTACATTGTGATGTCGTCGTCGAGTATCGAGTGTCGTCGTCTTTTGTAGAATTTTATCAAGGTAATGTTTATAAATGAATTTTGCATGATTTATTTTAACTTCCATTATGTGTAAGTTAAAAATGGGAAATTGTTTAACTACTTGGGTAATTACAGCCGCTACCAACTACTTGTCATTTATATATTTCTTGGCGGCCATATTAAAATTTGAAGATAAACTACGACTTTGTTTTATCCTGTATAATCTTTATAATCTTGTTCTGTTTGTGTTTAAATACTCAACAAATCACAATAATATTGTTAACGCTTTAATATATTTACATTAGTTACAGTAGGTATTTGTTTGCAAGACTGAATTTTCTGTGTTGTAATTTATTTGTACTTATTTTGGTGCTTGTTGACGCGTCTCGTAATCTCGTTTACCGATCTAGCTTCAGCGTAGCTAGCTATATAATGTTAATTGATTATGGTCTATTTATTGTTACAGATATCCCCGGACTAAGTTGGTGAACGTGATAAACTTCTAATTATCTTATGTGTCGAAAAGTGACTTATCGTAAAATTTGTTTAGTGTCGGACTTGGACAAAGAATTGTGATTCTAAGTTTCTAATTTTAGTCGTGTCCCTAGTGGGATTATTTGGCAAAATGATGACCGAAAATAGAATTAGTTCAAGTAATCACGTCGGAAACAGTATGACCAGTCAGAATAAGGGGTTCGTATCACTCTTTGTTGCTAATAAAATTTATCAAAATTTATTTTATAAAAATCGCTAATTCTTTTTTCAGAGATGTCGATAAAAGTATCGATGACATGGGTTGGAAATCAAAATTAAAAATACCCCCGAAAGACAGGAGAATAAAGACTAGTGTAAGTTTATAAGCTTTATTATAATACCCTCTACCTACTGTTATTATTTTTGTTACCAATTTAATTCTTCTATTTAGCACAAATAATCAGGATAACTGTTCTTGGGACTCATTTTATGCACAAGTAAGAAAACTACAAAGGTCTCATAATCTTTTACTTTTTAACCGACTACAAAAAAAAGACGAGGTTATGCATTCGGCGTTTTTTTTTTCATCTTTAAATCCCAATTTCTCCGCGATTATTGGGCCTATTTACGTGATTATTTTTTTTTTTTCACTTGGTAGAGGAAGCTCGTAAATTGGTCCCAATATATTTTTATTAACTTTGCTTGGGTAGTTTTTAAGTTAGCTTCAATAATACATATTTTTTCCAGTTAGTGTATGTTGATGTTATAATAACTTCCTGTCACTGTTATTTACCAAGTATTGGTATACGAATTTGTGTGGGGTAGGTACCACAAACTTTTTTACATAAATGTATAACAACCAACCAAAAAGTTAACCATTTTTCTTATCTTAGAAAAAATATGAATCAGGAATACCTTAATATTTTCTTATCTAAAGCACTAAACTACTAAAGCTGCTGTACTAAAGTTTATTTTTTATTATTATTCATTAACAGAAATTCAGTTGTCTCTTGTTAAATAAATAGTTTGTTATTTTCCCTTATCTTAGTTCCAAATGCACTCCAACATCACTTCTCGTAGTAATTAATTAACAAGACAAGTACAGTGGTTGTCTCTTGTCATATTGCATAGTATTTAAATCCTGTTGTTTTTTATGTTTTTGAGTTATTATATAAGTTGTAACTATTGTACACCACTACATATTTAGGACAATCTAATCAATAGCTACAATGAGAAAGAATTGCAATCTATTATTCATTATTCTAAGCTTAATTTTGGAAGGGTGTCAATTTTACAGGCTGTGAAGGTATTTTGAAGCTATCAAAATATTACCAAAGGACTACTTTCTGTTAGGTTTTATTTAGTAAAACTCAATGAAGCTCATTGTATTTTCTTGAATTTAAAGGATGTAACAGACACAAGAGGTAATGAGTTTGAAGAGTTTTGCCTAAAACGTGAACTGCTGATGGGCATTTTTGAAAAAGGATGGGAAAAACCTTCCCCCATTCAAGAGGCTTCTATTCCTATTGCACTCAGTGGTAAAGATGTCCTTGCAAGAGCTAAAAATGGAACTGGCAAAACTGGCGCTTATTGTATTCCAGTTTTAGAACAGGTTTGATTAAATGTTATTACTTTTATAGTTTGTTATAGTTGTACAATTATTGTCTAAATGACCAGAATGATGATATTTTTGGATTCCCCTTCACTTCTTTATAAGTGATAAAACCCGTATTTACTGATTTTTATTACTACCTGCATACATGGTCATAGGGAGTATTAGTACTTTATAAATATTTTTATTTTTTCTATATTTAGGTGGATCCCAAAAAAGATGCTATTCAAGCTTTAATTGTGGTACCAACTAGGGAGTTAGCGCTCCAGACATCACAAATTTGCATTGAACTGGCAAAGCACACAGATATTCGTGTAATGGTTACTACAGGAGGTACTAATCTCCGGGATGACATTATGCGTATTTATCAAAATGGTAAAGATCATATTTTATTTTCTGTAAATTGATATAACATATCTTAATTTTTCTAATGTGTTATGTTTTTGTTTCAGTTCAAGTTATTATAGCTACGCCAGGTCGTATGATTGATCTCATGGATAAACAAGTTGCCAAAATGGACCAGTGCAGGATGCTGGTTCTTGATGAGGCAGATAAACTTCTTTCTCAAGACTTCAAAGGAATGCTGGATATGGTTATTTCACGGTTCGTAAAATTTGATAATGAAGTCTTAATTACCAGACTATGGTGAAGCAAAAAGGAGAGTTATTTTTGTATTTCCTAGACAATCTCTAATATTTATATTATGTTTCCATAGGTTACCCAAAGAACGTCAGATCTTGCTGTTCTCTGCCACCTTCCCACTGAGTGTGAAACAATTCATGGAAAAGCACCTAAGAGAACCATATGAGATTAATCTCATGGAGGAATTAACACTGAAGGGAGTTACACAGTACTATGCATTTGTACAAGAGAGACAGAAAGTGCATTGTTTAAATACACTTTTTTCAAAGGTCAGTGATAAGACTATTTTGTTGTTCATATTATTCACTTGTTAAGAGTAAACACATCACCAAAACCTGGATTAAATATTTTATTTTCATTTTGTTTCAGTTGCAAATAAACCAGTCCATAATATTCTGTAATTCGACTCAGCGTGTGGAGCTGCTTGCAAAGAAAATAACTGAGCTTGGTTACTGCTGTTACTACATACACGCGCGTATGGCGCAGGCACACCGCAATCGTGTATTCCACGACTTCCGTGCGGGACTGTGTCGCAATCTCGTGTGCTCAGACCTCTTCACTAGAGGTATCGACGTGCAAGCCGTCAACGTCGTCATAAACTTTGATTTCCCGCGCATGGCCGAAACTTACCTGCATCGCATCGGTCGGTCGGGACGCTTCGGCCACTTGGGTATCGCTATCAACCTTATCACGTACGAGGACCGTTTCGCTCTGCATCGCATTGAGCAGGAACTTGGCACGGAGATCAAGCCGATCCCGAAAGTGATCGACCCAGCGCTGTATGTATCGCGCCCAGCGGACGACGACGATTCGGCTGACAAGTAACGCCGTGCCGCCGTCGCACCACTCGCGCGCATGCTCGCCGCGCGCACCGCAACTAACTGGACTTGCTGACTGGTGAAAGGAACTACATAGTTTAAATCTTTAAAAACAAAAAACTTATTTGTAAAAAAGTGTAATGAATTTATTGTAACAAAATGTGAGTGTAAATAGTTTATCGTGAGTAAGACTTTGACCTGAAATGGGTTACTTTTTTAAAGTGTAAATAAACCACACATCAGGACATAAACAAAAAGGTATCTTGTGTACTTTGTCCATATTGGATACTGTGTGCGAATTCCTACATTGTTAAAATATAAAAAATATTTATTTGAGCATCATCTGTGAGAGTCTACCTAGATTTGTCCATCATCTTATATAAATTGTGGTTGACTTTCTGCTGATATCACGAATACCTACCCACACCATATATAAGTTTGAGCTAGCACCTGTTTTATTTTCAATTTAAATAACTTAAAATTCTGTGAGGTGGTTGGGTAGGTAGTTAGCCTAGCTCAAACAACATCTATTGTTAAATGAAGAAACATTTCAGTGTAAATCATGTTGTTTCTGGCCGCTTGAAACAATGTTTGTCATCAAGCCGTATTTATAAAAGGAGGGTCATCATGATACTAATCCTTTCAGACAAAATTCAAACTGATCTCAAAAACTGTGTATAATCAAAAGAAAAATAATTTTTCAGTTTTTTTTTGGTCGAGGTGAAGTATCATTTTGACTTAGCTTTGAAGAATTATGTTATCATGTATTGATTTAATTTTCTTGCTAAGCGGTTTTGTCACAGGGTTCAGTAATTTACAGTATTGTTATAAGGGTTTGGAGGACCTGACTAAATCAGAAAACTTATGTCTTCTATTCTTAATCACAAATCTACTCTTTGATGGCAATAAATATAAATAGCATTCACACTTTATCAAGTCCTCCAGGTCTTATCTGGTAAGATAATGGCATGTTACTTTAAAAAAAAAAACATAATATTTGCAAGGAACTGTGACGTTAAAGCTGAGCAATGAACCATTCTGTTACGGCTTGCAGATGTGGCACATTGCTCATACTGGGGAAAACATTTTTTTTAGAGGGCTTCGTTTTAACGAACGAAACTAACATCTGCTCTCTGGGGATAAAAACAATTCGGGATGTCAAGTGAAGAGTTATTTGATAAGCAGGCCTTACAGGAAGTATAGAGTACAATCAAAGTTTATCGAATATTTTATGTTGGTCTAAATAATTCTTTGTTTTGTAACTCGGTACAGACTTAAATATCACTCATATACATATATGTCTTACTGTCAATTTAAATTCATTTAGATTTGTTCAAAGTCAAATTTTAACATGATCAAAATTGAAACCTATTTTCGAAAATCCAAAAATTTGAATTTACGAAACCAGAATTCGGTGTTTCAGATTTATTAGTTTATTTTATTAGCCTGTTAAATTTGACCTAGAAGAAAAGCATTGGTGCAAATGCACATTGTAAATTAAGGACAGACCAAGTTGAGAATTGTTTGTAAAGATTGCTTTGCTGATAGACGATTGTATTTAGTATAAGGGTTGTTTTGAAAAAGGAAGCTTGAAATTCAATAAATATTAGGTGGAAATTGCATACAAATGTTGTGAGTCAGGGAAAATGATTTTGACAAAATATATCTGTGATAAAGGTTGATGATAGTTTCATGGTACACCCAGCAACACAGTGAATATATTATGTTTATAGTTCTTAAATATACAGAATAATTGGATAAAATGTGAAAATATAATCATCTGTGTTGCTGATCGTCCATAACTGGATTAAGATAAGAGTTGTGTGTACCTACTAACTATACATTTAATTATTTAGTCTTCCGATAATCTCGAAGTATGTGTAAATGTAACTGAAAATTTAATATTACGAAACGACACAGGTTAATAAAATAAAAGTGGCAATATCCCGATTAATATGTTATTCAAACGTGATGACGTTGATTCTTGGTTACTGTATCGACGTCTGCTAACAGGCTCGATAGGAACTTTACTCGCTTATTTGAATCACTTGAACTGAATACTATATACTGATTGTCATGCTCATGCGCAGTATTTGATCTCTCTTTTCAGTTTTAATCATGCGTATGAAGTTTTGGCAGACCAAGTGACCCCATGTTAATGTGTTTAACGAAATATTAAAGAAAAAACCTTGAATTAACGTCGCGCTTACAACCAGGGAAGTGACAGTATGATCTTAGGTACACCAGATTTTTGAAACCCGAAATAGAAAGCATATCAGATAAGATTTTATATAGATGTTATAGTTTCAATAAATCATGCTCTTATACAAAATATGTGTCGAAAAGTATACATTCTAGTGGTCTATATTGGCAGTGGCATATTCTGTAATTTAATAATTATCTTGTTTTATCTATTTCAGAAATATATTGTTGTTAAAAAACGGGCCAAAAATAAACTCTTCACGCCATTTTCTCTTTCATTTTCTAACCTACAAAGTACCAAAATTGTTGGGACAAGATAGTGCGAGACATGGATAACCCTTGCATTTAAAATGGCTGCTCAGGGCCTCAAGTCTGCTATTACAATAGTGTCAGAATGGTCTATCATTGATTTCATAATTGTTGATGTTGACAAGTTTGGTAATCTACTAATCTATTGGCGTCATTATGACTTTCCAATGGTCAGCCACTGACACTCCATTGAAAGAAATGGCATAAAATTATCGAACATACATAATGACAAATGAATAAATGTGTAAGTACTGTTTATTGCTATTTACGAACTTCTTACTACTTTAGATTGCAAACACTAATACGTAATATGTAAAAGTATATCACTCATCTAGCAGTATAACGGCACATTTACAAAAAAGCGGAAAAGTAGATGTCATTATACTGCTAGGTGAGCGAAGCACAATGACAATGGGATCGTGTTGGAATGACGAATTTTTAAAAATAGCAGACTTGGGTCCCTAGTGCCATGCTACAAGCTTTTGTCAGCAGCGACAGCACAGATAGATATTAGTAGCAAGTACTAACTTAGTCAAAGATTAAACCTTAGTGCCAGTTAGGCATTGTATTTTGAACACTGAAATTGACTATATGGTACCTATAGGTACAACAAGACTGTCAGCCCAGTGCACGGTGCAAGATTAATTTCTTTTGAATACACAGTAGGTATGTATGCGCATGCACAGTATTGATTTTATCGACCGCAAAAATAAGTTTATATTTCTAGAAAAAAATAACGACTGTTATTGTGAGTAGGTACTTATCTAAGAAAGTTATTTGTGCTGTTGCAACCGAAAAATCGCATATCTCACCAACTACTGACTGAATAAAAAAGTCACTTTCAAACGTTAGGTACCTATCTTATGTGATCCAACGATACATGACCACACGCTGAGCATTGAAATTTTTTTCATACCTTGGTTACGTGTATGGGTTCCACTCCTAATATTTTTTTTTCGTAATTTCACTACACCATTGTTTAGTGGTGCAACAAATACACCTTTCCAATTTGCATCGATATAATGCAGTAGTCTCCGAGTAAATGGCTGCGTGTCTTATCCGGGCGGGGGAAATTCTATCAGTTCCGTGGTTCCGTTTTTGTTATTTGGCTACGGAACCCTAAACTTAAAGGCCTGCGCAGACGACGGACTTTTCTCCGCGGCGGACAAAAAAGTACGCTCCGCGAATAAAAAATCCGCCGCGGATCAACGCACACGGTGTGCGATCATTTGTTCCCCGGAAATACTCTCGAGCGCACAACGCGGACTAAAGTCCGCCATGTGCGTTGCTTCGCCTAGTCACACGAGTTCTATTTTTTTCGGGGACTCCCCCGTACTTTTGTCCGGTCCGCTCTCCGCATGTCCTCGGTTATTCGGGGGACTTTTTGTACGCGGTACTTTTAATCTCTCGTTTGTGTTACTCGATACAGTTGTAAGCGATCTATTTTAGCGGACAAAAAAGTACGCTCCGCGAATAAAAAGTCCGCCGCGGATTTACCGCGAACTCAACGTACACGGTGTGCGATCATTTGTTCCCCGGAAATACGGGCATACGTACGTCACTCTCGAGCGCACAACGCGGACTAAGGGTACCTACGCACTAAGCGGTTAGCCGGAATCAAAAATATGTACGTGAAAGTAGTTTTTATCCGCACTGTGATGCCGGACGGTCCGTGCAGATCTTCAGCCGGACGGTTGAGCGCATTCCGGCTAACCGCATAGTGCGCAGTTACCCTAAGGCCCGGACTCCACCAAAGCGGACATGTGCGGAGCGGAGCGGGAACGTGCAGGAATCGTCCAATCACAAACGAGACGAGTGAAGCGATGAGGATTTCAACCAACGTCATCTAAAACTACTTATTCCAAATTTCAAGTTGATAGCATTAGTAGTTCTTGAGATATCCAGCTGTGACAGACGGACAGACAGACAGACTGAGTCTCACCATAACGGTTCCGTTTTACCATTTTGATACGGAACCCTAAAAACATAAAATAAAAATTGAGGAGGCACTTAGGCCGTATTCAGTGCTCTCCTGACAGTCAGGACTGACGTCGGACTGACGTCGGACTGACGTCGGACTGCCGTAGCTTTCGCCATAGAAACCAATACGTGCATTCAGAGCAGCACTGACCGCGTCCGCATACACAATACTGATACGCGCGCGTACGCACTGACCGTCAGGAGAGCACTGAATACGGCCTTAAAGGCGACTGTTTTTTTTTCATCTTTTTACTTCAGTCAGTGAGTCTATGCGGTCTACACTACATAATATTATGTAGGTATGTATACAGGGTTAGTTTTCAAAGACCAGCCAAATTTAAGGGTGTGGGTACAGTAGCATCAAACTGAACAAATTTGTCCATGGGACCAACACCGTAATTGCGAATAAAATTCAGCCATCCCATACGTTTAGGTCGAGTAGGTATTGAAGTTTTCTATGCGACAGTTGATACATTTTTCGCGTTTACGATATTGGTCCCATGGAGAAAGCTGTTCAGTTTTCAAAGAGCAGCCAAATTTAAGGGTATGGTCCCTTAAATTTGGCTGCTCTTTGAAAACTAACCCTGTATAGAAGGAACCGTAGACAGCGCATGGTCTGACACGTCCTTCATCGGTTTTCAGACAGACTTCAAATCGTACCTAGAGATTCTTTATCCATTTCATCCACCTCTCTTCGTGTACGACATTTTCTCAATCTTTGAATCAATTCTGATGATTTTTTTATTTGCTGGTTTAAAATAATACGTCTAAATATGTAATAAAAGTATTTAATGAAAATCAGTCATAATTAAGTACATACACAGTTCATGTAATGGATGTCATAGCACTGGTTTTATTTTTTTATTTAAATAGAATCGTCTTATATTTTATATGATTAATTATGTCGTTAATATATATTTTAACCATTTCACTTACTTAAAATACATAATTTACATAAGACATATGAAGGAATTAAATAATTTACGTTTTCTTCTTTACAGGATATGTAGTTTTTCACAAAATTATATGAGACAAAGCCTTTGTCCTGCAGTGGGACGACACAAGAGTTTGAATGTCGTTAGACACTGGTTTTATTATAGCTAAGATATAAATAAATAAATAATAATAATTTGTATCTAAGATACGCTGATGTTTTCCTATTAAAAGAAACAAATTATATATATATTTATTAATCGAAAAGATTGCCAGGGTGAAGGCCATAACCAAATGATATGGAATCACATGAGATCTTATAATCTTAGAGATGGATTTCTTAAATTGAGCTTTTAACGAGTTTCCTCACCAGATTTAATAAGGGCTAATTTTTCAATAGTCAGATAACTTTTATCGGAAGAATAATTATGAAAGTTTGACATATTGTCTATACAAAAACTGTCCGCTGTAAAACCGAAATATTTATTCCTCAGATAAAAGTTATCAGACTGTTGAAAAATTAGCCCCAAGTCAATATTGGTTGAAATAAATCAGTTAGATCGTGTACTAAGAGCTGATTTTTCAATCAACATATAATAATTTTTATTTGTGGAATAAAATTGCCGTCTGACAGTTTTTGTATAAAGAGCTGCCAAGAATTCAAAAATATTCCTCCAATAAAATTATCTGGTGTTGTAAAAATCAGCCTTATATTAATAAAATCATTTGTTTAATAGAAGTCAAAATGACAATCCCCTTCAAATATTGTGTAATTCAAGGTTTTTAACTTTAAATTGTTATATTTTTATAGAAAATAAAACTAAGAGTAAAATTTTGAACACATCGTTTTATGAATGAAATATTATATTCATATAAATAAATAAGGTAAAAAAATAAAAAAAATAACTGCCTTACGAGTAACGAAATGTTGGTGGACAGTTCTGGTGGGTATTGGAATATTTTAGTTACAGTTCAGGTCCCCTGATATAATATACTATGTATAACTTTGTTAATCAGATTATAAATAAGAACACAAAACACTAGTATTGACTTATAAATTAATGAATTAACATACGGCAATGTCATGTCTTAGCATTTTTGTGTTTTTATTTATTTATTATATGTTACACATTATTTTGTTCATAGTTCATGATCATGACTAATAAAGTTTAATTCAAGAGATCAAATTATGTTAATTAAGTACAAGTTCAAAATTTTCTTAACCAGAAGTATTCTATGTACTTCATTAATTGTCATATTATTAGCATTTATATGGCATACGGTTTCAAAATTTAGTCAACATAATGTAAGCAAACCAAAATCTCACACAATCCAATTTCTATACCTATCTAAATGACATTAAATATATTATATTAGTTTTTAACGCAGCTTACAACTATGGGGGCCATTACAAAATATGTATTTAATAACAATTAATGTAAATTCGATACTCTATTGCGTATTTTAAAGTATGCGAAAGTAAACCAAATCGCCATGGACGACTTTACGCCCTTAGTGTGTACGGTTAAAATAAGTACGAATACAAGAAGAATAATGTGCGTGAATCATGTTCGACTTACTAACAAAAATGTACTCGCTGATCACGTGTAGTGCGATTATTGTCGACTTTAAAAACGCGACGATATTAACTCGATAACAGTAAGTTTAACTGGGTATGGTTATTTTCTACTAAACAAAAAGTTTACGTAAGTATCTATCGCCTCGGACGACAAATAATTCTAGTTCTTTAGGAATAAGTTGGAATTGGCTTATCGTCGCCTAAGTATTCTAAGGTGCTAACTCCGTGTTTGGCTAAACTGACTTTTTGGAACACTTGAATTTTCATTTGAAACAACGAAAACTCAGAAACTTCGCTTCAGAATGCTTAGCCGACGCGACGTTATGTATGTTGTTTCTACTAGGCAGAAGTATATGTATGTGTACTTCGGCTAACCTCCCGTCTTGTGCATTAGTGGTTAGCTGGTGATGGGTTGAGTTCAGTCGATGGACAGCTGCGACATGAGCAGCTCGGGCGGCGGCGGCAGGCCGGGCTGCAGCGTGACTGCCACGCCGCGGTTCAGCGATACGGCCGGGTAGAACGCGCCGCGCAGGCCCGTAAACGCTATGTCGCCCTGTAAACATACACCATATTGTTACTATCTATCTACCGTACGCAAAATACATGCTTGGTCGTGGAGTTGTGGATACCAGCCTGTTATACTGTGCTATCTATGTCCGGATGCAAGACTACAAAATTTAAAAATGTAGACCGTACAAAGTCTTATTCACTTTTCACCATAGGGTCACGTCACAATATTCGAATATACGCACGGCCGACACGTTTCAGAAATAGTACAGTCCTGATTCCTGCGGCTGATTGTCGACGATGAAGCTGAGCGTGCTGCGCGTGAGGTCCAGCAACACGCCTACGCTCGCGCCGTGCGCGAAACTACCCGCCCGCCATGTAGAACCTTGTAGCACGTTACCTGCGGCTGATCGTCGACGGTGAAACTGAGCGTGCCGCGCGTGAGGTCTAGCAACACGCCCACGCTCGCACCGCGCGCGATGCCGCCCGCTGCTCGCCCGCCGTGCGCGCCGCCGTGCACGAACCACGAGCGCGACCCGTCGATATACATCGCCCAGCCTAGTGCGTCGCTACCTGCATAGTGACAACGTACACTTAATAATGAATTTTGGCCTAACATAGGGCGTTAGGTGGTCTGGTTATCATTTAGTTTTGTTCTTTTGAATAACTCACACGAGAGACGAGACATTTGAAAACAACTAACCGAGCATCTTATCCCTGGCGACATCTGCCCTCGCGATCCCGAAGGCCGGATCAGCGTCGCCATCGTATCGGTCGATGCGCAGGCGCCAGTAGTGAAGACCGCGCGCGAGCGGCTGGTCGGCCAGCGCCACGCGAGGTTGCCAGCCCGCCGCGGCCGCGCCCAGCCCGTCCGTGCTCAGTGTCACGCCGCCCTCTGCGTCGGCGCAGCGAGCATCCCATGTGAACCATGCCACTGGAACAAGCATGATTTTTAGACTTTTCCCATGGGGATGAGTAGACAGAAACTGTAGAACGCCACCTTTACGATTCTTACATAATACTTTTGCTTTGTTTACGTTCATACAGGGACACCGGTTCCGAGGATAATCTTTAGTACTATCAGAGCTACTAAGAAAAGAAAAAAAGAAAAAGTATTTATTGAGAATCGTACAGGAGGATGACAAACTAAACTAAACACAGTCTAAATTAAAATACCGAAATAAAAAAGTAACAAAAAGAAAAATGAAACAAAGTCCTATACGAGTCCAAAAGGCTCCTATCTCAGCATGATGCTGCGATATTTAAAAATAAATTTCGCAGCGCTGGTATTCTGATAGGGCCCGCTGTGGTGTCAACAAGAAGTGCAACTGCTACTAAATTATAATAGTGCATGCCAAAATGGTAAATAGTAAAATTGTAATCGTCATCATTCACTTTCCCTTATCCCGATTGACGCAACATGTCTTTATCTTCCATCGTCATCCCTGAGGGGCAATTCCCGTAATTTTAAGAATGTTCACAGTCTGATCTCGAGTTTCAATCTGTCAAAAATACGTCTAATTTCCTTACATTTTTGACATTGATTGTCACTGAGATGACATTGCGACTTGAATTTTAATGTTTTTAAGTACGAGAATTGGCCTTCTGTAGTCACCCCGTTTCTAGCCATCGTTTCTTTGGTCTTCCTCTACTCTTATAGTCACTTATTCACATTCATACTGAAAAATCCTCACGACATTTTCCTCAGCTATTGAGCAATACCATATATGTCACTATTTACGTTACACGCAAACTTACAGTCTTCTTTTTAGCGTGTCGATGGCAAAAATAATACATTGAATACAAATAACCTTTCGGTATTTTTTTAAACCCTTCAGTAGTAACATTCAAATGATATTACAAGAACTCCATGTAACTTATACCTGGAGAAGTCTGTAGCCCGATGACTTCACTGTATGGACCCTCTCCGGCGCCGTTGAATGCCTTCACGCGGGCACTATACAATGAAGCATAGTGTAACCCGTCTATGGTGCAAACTGTCTCGCGCCCGCAATATACTTCCTGCAAACATTGGAAAATAGTAGAAAAATAAACGGTAATTACAAAACATACCTAGAACATAGATTAGGCCGTATTATGAAGCATTAATGCTTTATAATACGGCCCTTCTAATCTATGCATTAATGATTCCAGTTCTTTAAAGGGATGGTGCCATCGGTCATGTATAGTTCCATCTCTCTCTCACACTAGAATTATGATGGCGTTAAAATGTTATACTAGGGCACCAGGCCTACGGACAGCGGGATTGTCCGAAAGGGTTACCGCTGCCCCGGAACATAAAGGGCTAAGGAAGGAACACGGGTGGGTTTTAGTCAGTAAGAGTCTGACACTCCCTCCTGCTCCACCCTGAACGGGAGGGGTCATTTGATGATTTCCCATCCACAAAAAATCCACCCACGGACCAACCGCGCCAAGCGTAGCTTAACCCGATCGATTGAACCGTGCGGCTGTTATTACTTAGCCACAAGACCTCTCTAAAATTATAGGTACCAAATAAAATGGTACGATTGCTTAAGGTGATTGCGCAGTGATTACCGCGAAATTCGAATTTTCTTACGTTTTTTGCAATTTGAAGGTCAGTGTCAGGTTGTATTTTGATCAAAATATGATTCGCGACTATAACAGGTACTTATTCATAGAATTATAGTCATTAGAATCATTAATACATCTTCTTAGGTTAGATTTGTACCACAAGAAGAAATCTCCTAGGGAAAAGTGTTTATGGTACAAATCTCACTTATAAAGATGTATGAATGTTCCTAATGATTATAATTCTGTAAATACGTACTTGTTATAGTCGCGAATTAAATTTTGATCAAGATACAACCTGACACTGACCTGCAAATTGCAAAAAACGTAAGAAAATTTGAATTTCGCGGTCTACCACTTCGCATTCAACTTAAGTATTACAATTTACACTAATATTATAAAGGCGAAAGTTTGTGAGGGTTTGTGAGTTTATATGTTTGTTATTTCTTCACGCTCAAACGGCTGGACTAATTTTGATAAAATTTTGTATGGAGGTAGCTGACACCCTGGATTAACATATAGGCTACTTTTAACTAGATATTCCCACGGGATCGACACATATGCGGGTGAACCGGTGAAACCGCGGGGCGCTGCTAGTCTATCTATAAAAATACGCCACAAGGCCGCATTAGCTTACGTTAGATAAACATACATAGATGATAATGTGCTATGAAATAAATTCACTGAGTAATAAGATGAGCGCGGTTAGTGCGTGGAAACAATAATAATAATATAATAACAATATTTATTTAATAAAAACGTTTACAAAAAGGTGTACATTTAGCCAAGAGAATTAAATTTTCCATACAATTATAGTGCCTAAAAATTAACCTAAAACTAAAATATTTTTTATTTTTATAGCAGGTTCGAGAAGTGATTGTTCGGAATTAGAGTTTTAAGTGGCGACCCGCCCGAACTAGGTTTATTCAAACCTGTGTTTCAGGCCATCACTTTACATTTCAATTAAATTGGAGCATTAATTCTTTAAAATAAAACTAGTATAAAAATAATTAATTAACAACTTTGAGAAAAAGCACATTGTAATATTAATACCTAATACTAAGTCTACCATGATAAGTCTACAATGAGGCATATGGTAATCAAAACCATTTGAATTAAGAACGTTCTGGAAAATATTTGTTGAGACCGCTCCTCTCATCTTCGGGACGAGGGGTGCAGGCGGGATTGCGGCGAATCTGCTGGCTGAACGGTCGAGGTGTAAGGGCCCCCTCGCCACATCAGTCAGCTGTGGCACGCCTCCACACATGGTTACGCTTGCGCGTTTAACTAGCGTTCATATTTTAACTGACACACCTACACCGTTATAATTAGTTTTTGTTCGACAATACATGGTATAATAATTGGAATTTCACTTGTTGTTACAGGTTGTTCTTTGGAACAACATAACTATATTATGTTATGGTCAAATATATGGCTCCCCTGGTTCACTAACACTAAAATTCAATAACCATAATTCTACCGTAATTGACGACCTTGATAATACGGGCAATGCTGACTGTACTAAACTGATTGACTCATCCCAATGTTCACTTGTTCTGCGCGACTACGCTGGTTCGGATTCCTTATGTATTCTATGTGTGAACGTACGTAGTATTTACTGAAATTTTGACTTGTTGCTTACATTTATAACATCTCTTAATGTAAAGGTGGATATTATAGTCCTTACTGAGTGCTGGACGAAGAAAGGTGTCACACCTCCCAACTTGGGGGAATATAATATGTATTATACTAAGAATAACTTAAATCAGAACGACGGCGTGGTGGCCTATGTTAGAACAGAAATTAGTGTTGATGCCTACGAACCGGATATGGCGGAGGGCAATTGTTTGCGATTAGATACTGCCCGATACAGTATTATTTGTTCCTACCGCCCACCTTGCTACAAAAATATTCAACCTTACCTAGCATCATTGGATGAGATACTTAAAAAGATTCGTAACAGGGATATTATCTTTACGGGGGATATTAATATCAATACGCTGCAATGCGATGGAAACAATAGTAACGCGAGTGACTACTTATGTCTTGTGGCATCGCATGGTCTACAACAAGGCATTACATTCCCAACTAGGGTAAACAACTGCATAGACCACTTTATGGTAAGAACAAGGGAACGCTGGCAAACAATAGTATTTCCAGAGCTAACAGACCATAGTCCCATTCTTCTGTGTGTTAAGCATGCAGGATTATGTAAGAATAAACCCGCAAATGTGAACTTAACTTTGGACTATGCTGCCGCTTGCCATAGGCTTCGTCAAGTGGATTGGTCAGACTTTTACAAGATGGACGACGTTAACCTCGCCGCGGAATATTTAGTTAATACGATCAAGATTATTACGAATGACTGTAAAAAAACTTCAACCGTATCGAAAAGAAAGGCCCCGTTAAAACCATGGATCACCATGGGAGTTGTACGATCCATCCGTAAAAGAGATAAACTTCACAAAAAATCAAGGAGACAACCAGATGATGAGCAGTTACGACAAACATATATAAATTATAGAAACTCGTGCAATAAAATTATTAAAAGATTAAAGAGAGAATACTACCAGTCAGAGCTTGAAAAGAACCATAAAAATATTAAACAAACCTGGAGTATCATTAAGGATTTTTGTGACATAAAAAAAAATAATGACAAGCCGAAAGAACTTCTACGCATTGATAGCAATCCCACAAAGTCGTTAAACCAAGTGAATACGTACTTTACAACCGTTGGTAGCGAGCTAGCTGATGCCACTCTGCGTAAATTAAATAAAACTGAAGCCGAATTAGCTAACTTACAAACAACCAGCAAAATACCAACCTCTATGTCTTTTACACCCACAGATCCATTAGAAATAGATAACATCATTGCATCTCTGAAAACAAATAGTGCACCGGGCTTTGATACAATTTCCAGCAGGTTAATTAAATTGGCAAAAAATTCACTGGTTGAACCAATCAGCCACCTCTGCAACCTTAGTCTGGGAAACGGTTCTTTTCCAGCCATATTTAAAGCGGCGATAGTCTCGCCTATACACAAGGCAGATGACAAGCAGACACCCTCAAACTACAGACCAATCTCGCTGATCTCTTGTTTGTCGAAAATCATTGAGAAATTGGTGACTAAGAAACTCACAAACTATCTGGAGAAGAACAAGTTATTAACTGACTGCCAATTTGGTTTCCGAAAAGGAATATCAACTCAGGATGCCCTGGTAAAGCTGTCAGCGACTATTACAGAGCATGTTGACGCAGGAGAGAAAGTGATCGGTGTCTTTCTCGACTTAAAAAAAGCTTTTGATACCGTATCGATTCCTATACTTTTATCAAAGCTGTATAACCTAGGTGTCAGAGGACATGTTCTCCAATGGTTCCAGGACTATCTGTCCGGCAGGGAGCAGCGAGTGAGGGTAGAAAAGTACCTAAGTGACGCTGCAACGTGCTCGTTCGGTATTCCGCAAGGAAGTACGACTGGCCCGGCTCTTTTCTTGACATATATAAATGGTCTTGCGGAGCTTGCTTTATACAATGCCGAAACGATCATGTTCGCAGACGACACTGTCATTTTATTTCATGGCCGTACCTGGGAGCAAGTGCGGACGATAACTGAAAGCGGTCTTGCAATGGTCACGCGGTGGCTAGAGGATAACCTGCTAACACTAAACACGTCCAAGACAAAGTACATATGCTTCACAAAAACTAGCACCTCTCGTCCTAAAGATAATGAGCTTATTATTAAAATACATACTTTCCCATGTAACCAACAACCAGAAGCATGTTTGCAGTGTACATGTGATGCTCTCACTAGGTCTAGCTATATAAAATACTTGGGAATTATAGTTGATGAGAACTTAAACTGGAATCGGCATATCGCTGGTCTTAGTTCTCGACTTCGTAAGTTGATCTACATTTTCAAGCAACTAAGAACCATTGCTCCCTCTAAACTACTGATATCAACCTACAAGGCATTATGCGAGTGTATACTTAGTTATGGCATCTGTTGTTGGGGTGCTGCAGCGAAAACAAATATGATTGAACTGGAACGTGCACAGCGAGCAATTATTAAAGTTTTTATGTTTCTACCATACCGCCACCCCACAACGGACATATATAATCGCACTGGTGTTCTATCAGTTCGTAAACTTTACGTAAGTCGGATACTCCGTAGATATCACCGCATTACAATTCCAAAGCTACTGCCGACCAGCAAGAGACGCTTTATTTGTCCAACACCTCGTGTAAAATCTTTTTTTGCAAAACGACACTATAACTCAATCGCACCGCGTATTTATAACAAACTCACAGCAAAGGATAGTCATAACTTAAATAACCACGATTTTGGAAAAAGTATTCTCGATTGGCTAACCAAGCTAGATTATGAGCAAGTGGAAAGCCTCTTAACCAGCATCTAAACTGACTGTATAATCGCAAACTTACGCATATTTTAAATACATACCAAACACATACATACAAATATACACACACACAACTACATACATACATACATTACAACATCACTAATCCGAACGCACAATTAATCGTACCAATACACAAACACCCTTTCACACTCCTTCACACACACTACATCATTTAACACAATGAATACCAAACTACGTGCGCACTCAGTTAAATTAACCTTGAACTGTATAAACTTCTTTTGTCGTTATCTAAATTTAAATTTACCTTTTTGTGTTTAGTTTCAACTACTTGAGAACGCTGTAAGAATTTAGTAATTATGTAAACTGGAAGGGAACTGTCTCCTGAGATACAGGCTAACAACCTAGTTCGGGAGGCAGTGCGCTTATGTAACTGTGTACCTACTTACTTTGTTTTCAATAAAGCATTATTATTATTATTATTATTATTAATAATAGTCCACTCAAGGTTCATTCACGACCTATCGTCGTGATCAATATTCACTGCTTATATTCTCGTCTGGTCGAGAACTGAATGCTTACTCATTAACATTGTTAGCAAAGGGAACTGATTATTATTATTATCACTGATACTTTTGGTGACGAATAATTGGCAACTTACAAAGTTACAACCAACCACATTAGTAACTACATTGTTTGTTCGAAACAATCGCCAGCCCGAAACTAAGAAGCTTTTTTTTTTTTTTTTTTTGTGGATGGGAAATCATCCAATGACCCCTCCCGCTCTGGGTGGAGCAGAAGGGAGTGTCAGACTCTTACTGACTAAAACCCACCCGTGTTCCTTCCTTAGCCCTTTGTGTTCCGGGGTAGCGGTAACCCTTTCGGACAATCCCGCTGCCCCGGCAGGCTTCGGCCCTTTCGGGCCCCTTCCTTATGCTGACATCTCTTTGAGGCGCGCGTGGAACACGTACGCGCCGTCCGGCACGGGCCTGGTCCTGATCGGACGGAGAGTTACCCATTACTCTCCGCCCGCAGGCCCGCGCCTACGGTGGCCGGCAGTCGTCTCGCGGCTGCCGACGCCCGGGGCGTCTCCCGCGGCGGCTGGGACGTGAGGCCCTCTCCCTCAGCCGTCCCGCCACCTCCTTCGCTAGCATGACTGCTTCGCAGAAGGAGGTGACTGCCTCCCACTCCCTCTCGCCCCGGACCATGGCTTGAACCAGGGCCGGGCGCGAGAGGTCGCCGCCGCCGCCGATCGCCTCTGCGAGAACACGGCGGTGCTCCGCCCAATTGGGGCATACCGCCACCGTATGCTTCACCGTGTCCTCCGGGCGACCCTCGCAGTGGTGACACCCGGGCGTATCCTCCCGCCCGATAATGTGCAGGAACCTCCCGAAACACCCGTGTCCGGTGAGGACCTGCGTCAGGCGGTAGGTGAGGGCGCCGTGGCGCCTCTCTAGCCACTCCTCAAAGAGGGGTCTTACCGCCGCTATCGCGGCGTGCCTAGCGCTGGGTTGCGACAGTCGCTCTTTCCATGCCGCCATGAGATCGCGCCGGAGGTCGGTCCGCTCCGCCGCGATTTGCCGCGTAAGCGGAGTTTCCCCCCGGCGTAGTGCCTCCGCGCGCCACTCGTACAGGCGCGCGAGGACTATCGCCTCCAGATCCCACGGCGGCAGTCCGGCAAGGAGGCTTGCCGCCTCGCCCGAGATCGTGCGGTACCCCCGGATTAGCCTTACGGCTACCACCTTCTGGGGCGCGTTCAAATAGTGGGCGGCTCGCCGCCGCAGTGAACGCGCCCACACCGGGGCCCCGTACAGGGCCATGGACCGCACGACCCCCGCGTAAAGCCTCCGGCAGGAGGCGTTTGGCCCCCTCAGGTTGGGCAAGAGCCGCTTGAAGGCGGCCCCGGCCCGTTCCAGCTTGGGAGCCAAACGTCGGAAGTGCTCGACGAAGTTCCACCGGCTGTCGAGGACGAGACCCAGGTACCTCATCGTTGTCTCGACGCCGATGTGAACCCCTCCTGCCGTTATTTGGGATCCCGAAGGCGGCCCGTTCCGAGGCCCATGAAAAGACATGGCCTCGGACTTGTGCAAAGCCACCTCGAGACCCAACTGCCGGATCCTCTCCACGACTATCGCAACCCCGCGTGTCATCGCGTCGGCCGCCGCCTGATGCGACCTCCCCTGCGCCAGGACTAGCGTGTCGTCAGCGTAGCAAACCACGCTGACTCCATCAGGGAGATCGGCCCGCAGCACCCAGTCGTAACCGATGTCCCACAGGAGCGGCCCCAGAACCGATCCCTGTGGGACACCGCACGACATCTCTCGCCGGTTCCATTCCCCGTTGCGACCGGGGTAGATGACGGCTCTGTCCGTCAGATACGCCCGACTACTCGACGGAGGTAGGTCGGCACCCGGTGATACCGGAGCGCCTCCCCAATGCAACTCCAGGGCAGGGTGTTAAAAGCGTTGGCGATGTCGAGTGACACCGCCACGACCACCCCACCCCGGGACACCGCGTCCCCCGTCGTGAGGGTCCGCTAGATCCGGCCCCGTCCTCAACAGGTGCCCGACGAGGCGGCCCGCAATCACTCTCTCAAAGAGCTTGCCGACCTCGTCGAGCAGCACGATGGGCCGGAATGCGGACGGAGAGTCCGCAGGGCGCCCTGGCTTCTGTATGAGGACCAGCTTCCCCGTCTTCCAGCGGAGTGGAAACTGGCCCCTCTCCATGCATGCGCTTAAGAGCGCCTCTAGTCGGGGCCCGAGAGCCCCTGAGGCCAGGACCCAGGCCTTACCCGGCAAGCCGTCGGGTCCTGGGGCGGTATTTTTGGCCTTCAGCCTATTTACCGCCACTCTCAGATCTACCCCGGTCACTTCAGGGATGTCGTCGTCGTCCGCGTGGTCCGCTTCAGGCACCGCAAGTGGCGGAGCCATGGGCGGGGGAGTATGCTCCGCCCGTGAAGGGAACAGAGCGCTCACCACCTCCTCCACCAGCTGGGGGCGGAGACTCTGCGTCAGCGGGGGGGCCCAGGTGCGGAGTTTATTCCGCACCATTTTATAAGGGCGCCCCCATGGATCTCTGTTCAGAGTCTCCACCATCTCCTCGCGGGCCATATCCTTGGCCCGCTGGACAGCCTCGCGGAGGGCGGTCTTCGCCGATCTGTACCCCTCGTACAGCTCCGCCTCCGTGGCTTCCGCATCCGGAGGGCGGATGCGGAGCCTGCGGTGCCTGGTGTACAGGTGTCGCGCGTCGACGCACGCCTTGCGAAGCGACTCCACCTCCCGCGACCACCAGTACACCTGACAAACTAAGAAGCTTGATTTAATAAATAAGGGGGAAGCGCTAAGATAACCCGCAAAATTCAAATTTTCTTACGTTTTTTGCAATTTGCTGGTCATTATTAAGTTGTACGTTGATTAAAATATGATTCGCGACTGTAACAAATATGTTTTTACAATTCTGTAAACAATCATTAGAATCAGTAATACAACTTGTTAAGTTAATATATTCCTATACGTCAAGATTTCCTGAGTCATTCAATATGATTACTTGATCTTAGAGAATTTTATTGATGCGTGTAATGATTATAATTCTGCAAATACATATTTGTTACGGTCGCGAATCATATTTTAATCAACGTACAACTTAAGACGCTGAAATCCAATATTGAGCTCCGATGTTTAGGTATTTTTAGCCACGCCCACTATTTCTCCGATATCCTAGCGCCATTCTTAAAAGGATGTGATACAGCGAACTACCAAGGATGAAACAAAGTGACGCGGTCAATAATAATTACCAATGAACCAATAGAGGGCGCTCTTATATATTTATTGTTCTGTATGAAGTGCTAAAATCAAATTAGACAAAGCGATTAAAAAAACAAATGAATATTTTTACCCCTTTTTTAAAATTATTTTAAGTATTTACACTGATTTTTTTTAACTATTTACACTGAATTAGACGCTGACAAGAACCAAATAGGCTTGTCTCAAACAATTTTTTAGCCAAATCTATACAGTTTGTGACGGCGAAAAAAATATATGTTAATCTTGAACATATTTCTGAGAACCCTGTTGTATTCAAAACAGGTTTTTGAAAAGTTTTCTCGATACAATAAAATGGTAAACTAACCTCTTAAAATGATCTTTTAACAAAAATATCTCTATTAATTATCAACGTACATTGGTAAAATTTATAACAATAACGTATCATATTTAAATACAGAACTTGGTTGTTTTTTATTTTTGACTACTCGACCTATTTTTAAGTAATTAATTATTTTTTGGTTTGTATAAAGTTACGAGCGTCGCGTCATCGCGCTTCTCTTTCTTATGTTTCATTTAATATTTTGTTTTTGAGAACTTATTTTATTTTGTTCTTTTAGCTACAATAAATTGTAAAAATATTAGCATTAGCACGTAGACATTTGTATAGGTGATTTTATAAGTTGTACAGGTACATATTGTATAAGTTATTTTATAAGTTGTACAGGTACCTACATATAGTTCTAAGTTGTGTAAATATTTTCTGTGTAAAATGGGAAACAAACAAAAATGCCGGAGGCCAGCAAAAAAGCGCTTCTATAATAATAAACAAAAACATCTCATGGAAGTAGTAAAGTAAGTAATTTTTATAATGTAATATCACAGTATAATTATATACAGTATTGTAACTCGGCTGTATCTTGGACATAAATGCCTACAGCCGCGCGGTACGTAAACATGCGATAGGGCTGCCCGCCTCCAGCATTTGAATTACATTTGCCTACTTTGCGTTTCCATTTAGTTTTGTGATTGTAATATACTTTATTTTATATAAAAAAAATAAAATAAGTACTTTGTGAATTGAATAGGAAGTGTTCAACAAAAATGCATGTTGTTTTTTGATTGGTAGATTTAATTAAAAAACCATGTTTATGTTTGAATAACAAATCAGTCTTATAAATTTGCGACCGAAAAATATTTGCGCCTTGACTGAGACGTACGAAACGCTTTATTATCAAATTTTAAAGTATAAAGAATCCGCATTCTAATATAGAGCTTAATTAAAAATTGTTTTGGGAAACATGGACAAGGTGGGGAACTCCAATCTTTACAAACTTCAACACCTACCTACTCAACTACAATGCAAGAAACAGCTGACGAGTAATTTTAATAACTTTTTATCTCAGCTTATTAACGTCTCTATAAATTAGATACCTACAACTCGCAACAACTCAAAACAAAAATTCTTTGGTCACCAATGCCAAGCTGAACAGCTGGCTACGAATGTTTTAAAATCACAACCCTCTCAAACATCTAAATATTCTGTGAATATCTCATGAGTCTAGCTGTTGTTGTCGTTATTAATACCGAGAAAAAAAAAACGGTTTTTTGTGGTATAATTGTTGTTATAGCAGCAGCCGAAATACTTAGTCTGAGAAAATTTCAACTATTTAGTGACAGACAGACGGTCAAATTTATTTTTTTCTAGTATTATTCATACACACAGTACAATAAACAACTATTATTAATAATAAAATACCACGTCTTTACTTTGAATTATACAAACTAACAAAACAAAACACACATGCCCCGAGGTTTCTAACACAAGCGTAAGTACTATCGACTGTTTTTGTGCCTCACCCCCGTAAGGGCGCTTTTCGCTTGCACGGGCCAGTGGCTACCAATGCAGGCGGAGACTGCATTGTTTTTGTCCACCAATAGCGCTTCAGCTACACATTGTAAAAAAGGGGTTCTAAACAAGTTATGAAAAAAAAAAACAAAGCATTAAGCTGAGACACTCTTAGATTTTTGTAACAATGCAACATCTGGTATCCATAGTGTTCTTGATCATTGTTTGGCTTCTAACACTTGCAGCCGAGTGGAATGTCCCTGTCAGCCCTTGACCGTAAACTGGCCAGATGGCATAATTTGTCGTGAAGATCTTTCAAAAATACTACAACTTGCTTGACCTTTTTTTTTGTGGATGGGAATTTATCATCAAATGACCGCTTCAAACATTTCTACATTTCTATGTATCTATTCATTGAAGCTTTGTTTTGTGGTTATTAAAATTGAAAATTACAGTTATTCGGATTCAGATATCGAAATAATACACGAGTTGAACGATATAAATAGTTATTATAGTAGACCACAAATGTCGTTAGATCAATTTTTTCCTCTCTAACAAAAGGCATATTTCTGAAAGGCGTCTTTGTCTTTTTTCTTCACCTTCGAGGTAGTTGGGTTATTGTTTCAGACCTTTTTTTCTACTCATTTTATATTGGTTATTGTAACCTTTTTTTTATTTTTACTTATGAAAGTAGGTAGTACTAACTAGGTAAGACACAAGATGTGAATTTTTGTTCTAAAATAACCGGCAGAAGAAAGTCATTAGCGTATGTATTTTATATGAATAATGTCTAATCTTTAATAAGTCTAGTCTTTCTAATCCATATAAATATTAAGGAATAATGGTAATAAATAGAGCGTACAAAAATAAACACACTTTTAGATGTTTAAACAAAATTAAAAGTCATTTATTAAAACTAGGATGAGAATCAGTAATTTCGAACGTCGAAATTACATAATTAGACAGACCCCCAAAACGCCCACACTTCACCACTTCCTAGTGCTTTAGCTGGGAAGAAGAAGTGGCACAACAAACTCCCCAGCAGCACACCTGTCTGTTCATTTAGAAAAACTTGATTCTATACAATAGTATGCAAATGCAAAATAATCAATTTACACTACGCAACACAAAAACATTAAAATAAATTATTTGCCATATTAGTTATGTCGGCTAGCACACGCTAACAACAAAAAAACATATCAACAACAAAAACACATTCTATCATCTACTTACGTTTTAACGTTTAAGAAAAGGACCATTGTTCATTTTAGGGTCATCCTTCTTAGGCGACATTCTTCGTTCATTGGTCAAACAAAAACAATTGACTTTTACAACAAAGGCTCATCCTTCATTCATTGGTCAAACAAAAAAAAGGCGTTGAAAACTAAGATTTCATCGTGCAACCGAAAAACTTTTGCAAAGGGTGAGGCACAACGACCGCCAATTGTACCTACCGTATCATGATTCATGAACCGCCTATAACTACCTATTTCACTCTTGTCAATCACTTTCCTTTACTCTATTCACTTTACACCAGACATCGTTTTTTTCGGGAGATAAAAGGAAATACTTATCCATTAAAAAGACACATTATGTACCTACCTACTAGTAAGTAAAATTATTTTATAGTCTTACCTTTCAAAGTTTCCAGATAATCTAAAAAAAGTTATCCCTGGACGAATTCATGCAACCAAAAACAGCACAATATATCCTACTCGTCATATTAAATATGTACTTGAACTTATTTGTAGTGAAAAAATCGCGCGGTTATTGTTAAAAAAACAACACACCGACCGTTCGTCACTGCGGCACAGTCGCGACTGTCTGCCTGCCGAGCGAATGCCGAGATTGAGGCGCGTAGGCATAGCTCGCGCATCGTCCGTTTGTATGAAGATAGAATACTGCATATAATTATACCGTGGTAATATTGACAAAATAGGTATGAGAACAAAAATTAAATTTTTGTACAACCCATAGCGTAAATTCGACTACAATGATAACGCTAGGTTGGTCTAGAGGTATTAGCTTAAGTTCAAAAGAGCAAGTTCCGAGTTCGTACCCGGGAGAATTTTTAGCAAATTTGAAATGGTTTCTTTTTTTTATTTATTTGTAATTTTGAGGAAATTTTCATTTTTTTATATTTATTTTTATATAAAAAAAAATATATATACATATAAATATTTTAATTATTAATTTTCTTTACAGTAAAAAGAGACGTTTGGCGAACAGTTTAGAAGCAGGTGAAGCTTCGGAAATTGTTTTTCACCAGTAAGTTTGTAATAATTACAGACGCCAGCACATCAAGCTACCTGAAAGTGTCAAATTTTTCCAATCAACTTTGAACCTTATGGTTTAGTGATAAGGTTCTAAATGTATTAAATAAATTTTACAGATTATAGTAGCTTGATGTGCTGGCGTCTGTACATACTTATACAGGTTGAAATTGAAAACATGTGACTAAACGAAATGGGAGATTGTACTACTCAACATTATGAACAACTTTAGTAAAGGGACGAAAACTGCAGTCGCGAATAAAAAAATCAGGTGTTCCTTATATTTTGACGAGTTATGCAAACATAAATGTAATGTAATAGATTTAGAACCTTATCACTAAAGCATACGGTTCAAAGTTGATTGGGAAAATTTGACACTGTCGGGTAGCTTGATGTGCTGGCATCTGTACTTATTACAAACTTACTGGTGAAAAACAATTTCCGAAGCTTCACCTACTTCTGAACTGTTCACCAAACGTCTCTTTTTACTGAATAAATATATATATTTTTTAAAATATAAAAATAAAACAATGAATTTCCTAAAATTACAAAATAAAAAATGGATCCTATTCAAATTCTGTAAGACTTGGGTTGAGTTACGAACTCTAAACTAGTTCGTCAGAACCGATGCTAATACCACTAGACCAACCATGCATTATCATTGTTGACGAATTTGCGCTATGGGTTGTACAAAATAGCCTTTAAAGTACCTATTTAATTATAATTTCATTTTTGTTCGTGTACTTGTTTTTTCAATATTACATTATAAAAAATTACTTATTTTACTACTTCCATGAGATATTTTTGTTTATTAGCTTAAAAGCGCTTTTTTTGCTGGCTTCGGCATTTTTGTTTGCTTCCCATTTTGCACAGAAAATATTTACACAACTTAGACCTATAATTATGTGCAATTTATAAAATATCCTATACAAATATGTTTACGTGCCAATATTTTTACAATGTATTGTAGTTATAAAAACATAATAAAATAAGTTGTCAAACAACAAAATATTAAACGAACGGATAGCGGGACTGCGGGGCTGCGGGGCAAAGCGACATACGTCCGTCTAGCAGCGCGTCTATGCGATCACTGTCGAACTGCATACATAAGAAAGAGAAGCGCGATGACGCGACGCTCCTAACTTTATACATATCATAAAATAATTAATTACTTTTATATAAGTTGAGTATTCAAAAATAAAAAACAACCAAGTTCTGTATTTAAATATGATACGTTATTGTTATAAATTTTACCAACGTACGTTGATGAGTAATACAGATATTTTTGTTAGAAGATCATTTTAAGAGGTTAGTTTACTATTTTTTTGTATCGAGAAAACTTTTCAAAAACGTGTTTTGAAGACAACAAAGTTCTCAGAAATATGTTCAAGATTAACATATATTTTTTTCGCCGTTACAAACTGTACAGATTTGGCTAAAAAATTATTGATTAAACGAACTTACCTGTACGTGAAGTTCGATCATAATTATACGAAGTGCTTCGTCCGAAGAGATTAGTAAGAGAGATGTATTATTGAACACAATGTAGTAACGCTTAGGTGTTACCACTTCAGCACTATAGTTTAGAGGGTATTCGTTATACCCATTATGGCAACACAATTTTTTACCCTTCCGCTTCCCATGGACATCCAGTCGGTCGAGCTTCATTAGTTTAGAGACTTAAACATATTTCCGGAACTTCTGGGATATTCAGGGCGGGCGGGACTTACTAATCTCTTCGGACGAAGCACTTCGTATAATTATGATCGAACTTCACGTACAGGTAAGTTCGTTTAATCAATAATTATACTCGTGCTTCGTCCTCAAGATTAGTAAGAGAGATGTATTATTGAACACAATGTAGATGTTGAGAGAGAGTGGAGGAAATATGGAATTAATTAAAATAAATTTATCTTATAGAAACATTTATTTTTAGGTTTCTTTATTATCACAACAATAATCCAATAACGATGAGATACAATAACAAAACTGTAGGTTCTATAATCTGCGTAAATACCACTACTAAATATATTCATTTATCTAATGTACTACAAGGGGAACATACTGCCCTTGCTACAGCGACATTATCCTCTTTGTCAATAATTGGTCTGTTATAGAATTTAGCAAAGGTAGTGGAATTGCCGCTCCATCCAGCAGTTTTTCGTATGGCGTCAAGGCTTACTCCTTGTCTATATGCCATAGATGTTGCAGCATGTCGTGTACTATGGGAGGAAAACACGGTTACGTCAATTCCACTATCTTTCAAGGTAGACTTAATCCATCGACTAAGAGTTTGACTCGTAACATGATTGAAAGGTTTACGATGGCTAATAAACAGTTGATTTGAATTTCTTAGATTGATAGTCTTATCTAAATAAGCTATGAGAGTTCTTGCCGGACATATTTCGGGTCGCTCTCTAAAGAATGGCAAATAAAGAGTCGGTTGGTTTGTACCTACTCTTGATGTTTTATTAATTCTTATTATAATTTTATCATTTAGAGTAATTATTTGATCAGTATAAATTTTAGACAGTGTCTGTGCCCGATGGGCTGTAACCAGAGCTAGAAGGGTAGAACACTTCTTCGAAAGCTGCTCTAGTGTTAGGCTTTCGTTAGGAAACAATGTGGTTAAATAATTTAAAACGATATTTGCATCCCATGTTACATTATATCGCGGTAATGGGGGTCTTAATTTATATACACCTTTACAAAACCTTATGATTCGATCATCGTCAGAAATGTCACCAATAATTAAGGAAAGTGCGGCTCTATGGCTATTAATTGTCCCATATTGGGCACCATCATTAAATAAATATCTGTGTAAGAAAATCTAAAATCATTGGAATGGATGGTTGGTACATATCAATCACATTTGTAGAACAAAAATTATACCAACGTTTGAGGCAGACGTCGTATTGTTTGAAAGTGTTCTCCGACAGCGAAGCAAGCACGATGTCTAAGGCTGAGGCCGGGATGCATCGCTGTTGCATGGCCGTCCGGACAACACTCCGGCAACCAGGGTAACGTGAGCTTGGATGTTTCGGTTGCTGGAATTGGGGATAGTGACATCGTTAGAGTCTAATTTTATCATATTTGAGATAAGTAATCGCTGAAATAATGGATACCATAGTTGGGTAGGCCAATCGGGAACAAACATGATACCTTCAGCATTATCTGCTATAACTTTCCTTAAAGCCTTAAGAATTATTGCTACTGGTGGGAAGGCATAAAACAGATGGTTGGACCAATTGAAGGTGAAAGCATCAATCGCTAATGCCCCTGGATCTTTGTGCCAGGAGACATATTTTTCACATTTTTTGTTAATTCGAGTAGCAAATAAATCAATTTGTGGAACTACCATTAAACGATCTATTATTTTTTGATAACCTGTGTGAGACAGTACCCACTCTATATCTGGATGGGTTCGTCGGGATTCCCTATCAGCAATGACATTTTCTGATGATTTAATAAATGAAGCAAATATGATAATTTTACGTTCTTCACACCAATGCCATATATCTTTTGTGATTTTGGTAAGGTGAGGATATTGGATACCTCCCATGCGGTTGATATAGCTCACAGCAGTGGTGTTGTCGATTCTTAGTAATATTTGGCAATTCTTATAATTTATAGCAAATATTTTGAGAGCAAAATAGGCTGCTAAGAGCTCAAGGCTATTTATATGCAGCGTAGCCTCGTTGTTTGACCAACTACCACTGGCTGTTTGCCCATTACATGCGGCACCCCACCCAGTCGTTGAGGCGTCAGAGTAAATTTCTAACACGTAAGTATCGTTCCTAATCCTATGTACGGAATGATCTATGGCGTTAGACCACCAGTTTATATCTGGTGACAATGACTGTGGTATTGTCATGAGCCTTTCGTAATCATCGTCTTTTCGTAAGTTAAGAAACTTGCAGCGTTCAAGTTCCTTTGTATATCAACCACCCGTACTCTATGGCGGGGCAGGCAGACACTAACAACCCTATTAACTGAGCGAATTTCCTAATCTTACAACGTTTCAATCTTTTAAAATTTTGTAGCTCTGTTTTGATTCTAATTCTCTTCTCGGAGGGTAGACTTAATTCCCATTTATGAGTGTCTATTATGTAACCTAAATATTTACAAGACCTTGAGGGTATTTTATTACTCTTTTCCTCGTTAATAATAAAACCTAGTGCTTGTAATAGCATCTGAGTGGTCTTAATGTTTTGCAAGCATTTATGGTAGGTATATCCAGCAAGGAAGAAATCGTCTAAATAAATAGATGATATAAAACCACACGATCGTAACAACTTAATGACAGGTTTCATCAATTTCGTAAATATGAATGGAGCCGTACGGATACCAAAGGGCAGGACGTTAAATTCATATAACTTTCCATCAATAATAAACCGAAGGTATCTCCTTGAATCGGGATGAATATTGATAAGAAAATATGCATCTTTTAAATCTAATGTTCCGATGTAACAGTCTCGTGATACAAGTTTCAGCGCAGTACGTATGTCCTCTAATTTAAAATGTTCTGAATTAATGAAGGTATTTAAATTTTTTAAATTATGAATCAATCTCATCTTGCCATTTGGTTTCGGTACTAAAAACACCTGTGACACGTATTGATCAGAACATGGTTTAGCTTCGGATATGGCGCCGATGGATAACAAGTTATCAATTATGCTTATTATCTGAGCCTTCTCAGAGTCAGAAAAAATATTTGGTGTTGGTACACCACGTTGATGTACGGAGTGATTAAATTTAATTTTGTAACCATTTATCCACGAAAATACGGTATGGTCTTTAGTTAATAACGACCATTGTTTATGAAAGTGGGCAAGTCTGCCCGCGTAACGTACCGGATCTATTGAGGGCGGTTCCGCTTGTTTCGCTGCGAGAATGTTTGCAACGAGTTCCTGTGCGGTTGCGCGTTCCGAGCAGCAGGTGGAGGTTGTTGTGGCGGTGGACCCCTCACCTGCCTGCGAGCCGGGATCCTCGCCTTCCAGTTTAAATGCCTGTGGTTGTAAGTTTTATTCGTCGAAAACGAGGTTTTAGGTTTAGTTGTTTCTGGTTTCATTTCAGAGCTGGATTTTGAGACTGCCTTCGCTGTTTAAGGGTATCAGCGAGATCGTTTCCAAAAAGGAACTTGTCGATCTTTGTGGTATCCAGCTGGTCCTTCAACTCTTTTTTGAGTGAATATAGTGCAAAATTACGCCTAGCTTGAGATTCTGTATGTTGAATATCGCATAATATTCGGCCAAGATCCATAAGATCTTTTATCAGAACATGGTTTCTCTCCTTGGCGTCAAGCTGTTCGGATATAATCTTGCCCAAGGATGAAATCCCTGCAGCCAAATGCTTCTGTCTCGATTCTATGGCTTTGTCTCTTTTATGTACTTGATCGGTTGTGGCGGCTTTAATTTCTGCATTCAGGAGTGGTGCGGCTATCGTAGTGCAGTTTCCTGGCACTAAAAACTTACTGACAAGATCTTTACGAACATCTTTGTCCAGGCCGGATGTTGCGATATGAGCAAATCTGGATGCGACATCCTTGTTTATATCCGGGCCATATTCAACCGTTATTGACGGATCTGCTCCAAAATGTCCAGGATTTCAGTATTGCAGTCTTCGTGGTCGTTTGGGATGATCGCATCTTCTGCCTGGGCAGACGCGGCTATCGTTGGTGATACATCATCATCCATCTCTGTCGGGTCTACAGTTATGGTGACAACATGCTCGTCAGGGTTTGTCGTTGCTTCCTGGTCTGTGAAGAGAGGGTAGCAATCAGACTATTTGTCAAAAGGAATATGCATACCTACATGGAAATGCAAAATCGGCGGAATGTAACAATCCGAGAATCACGATATAGTGATTATCAAATGCGGCGATATAGTCCCATAGACTAATCTGATGCATAAAACTAATATACCTACAACAATTAAGTTATACTTAAGTATTTTAATTATGCGGCAATGTAGTCCCACAGACTAATCTGAAGCATAATAGTAGGTAGGTCAATACGAGCAGAGACTCCCTGGTTATTATTATTGGCAGCGATATAGTCCCTCAGACTAGTCTGATGC